>JAKUBT010000010.1:29188-252660 GCA_030563305.1 Petasospora maesae
CCCCCCCCCCCCCCCCCCCCCCCCCCCCCCCCCCCCCCCCCCACGGGACCGCCATATCTGTTCTGGACTTCCTTGCGATAGTGAGGACAAAAGAGGTGTTCCAGGTGAGCAATAATATAGCAAGGAACCTTCAGCTGCTGGCTGGGTAAAACTAAACTAGGGCAGCTATTGGAGAGACATGGACCCTGGAGAGAGCCTGGTTCTTGTGGCGCGTCAGCTCATTTTGTTCCTATATATCTCTAGCTTGGTAGATAACCAGATCGTATGAGCTACCGCTTTGGGAGCTCTTTGTCCTGGACCCGAAGATACCAAGAGACCTGGGCAAACGGGTGATTTGTGTTGCCCCCCTCCCCCTCCTTCCGTATCCAGGACGTGCCTGTGGGAGCGTCTGCTTTGTTTGTTGTTGGTGATCCGGATTCTGGGGTTGGCTCCTTTCGTGTTTCCCAAGCGCTTTGACAGGCCGCCAGAGGAGTTCCAGGAGTTCCAGGAGCTAGAGCTATGCACAGTCCTCGAGTTCCTGTTGTCTGGTGTATCTATGCTTTGATGGAGCTGTTCTTCCACCTCTTAAACCTCCCCATGTCCAAGGATCTATCAGTAGAGCACTACCAGCCAGGGGAACGGTCCCAGAAATACGCGTACCGCCCGCCCACACGCGTACATCTGGGCCCTATGTGATGATGCCCTTTGGCCCCCGCGCCATAAAAATTATTTTCTCCCAGACTGAGAGTTACGCATCCGTTAGCGGTAAATTTTTCATAGGCCCCGCAATCCGCCGCGCTGATGGGTGTGCTAGGCAGCGGCTAAGCCACCTAGAGGGACCACCAAAGGTGCGTAACTCTCAGTATGGGGCCCCCTATCTGTACAGAGCTGCTCGCGTGCAGACGGTGAACCTGTGGGGAGGCGGGCGGACAGGGAGATCCCATGCACCATGAGGGAGCCCGAGATCATGGCTCTTGTGCTGGAGATGAAGGGTCCTTTTAGCAGGGGTTTTTTAGTGGCTTGTAGGTGGGTATGGCTAGTCTCTTAGGTGCTTTTGATCTATCCTGTTCTCTTTGTAATAGGTAGTGTTCCTTGAGGATTTGTTTCTAGAGATCTGGGACAGCGGCCACTAAAAAAAAAAATTCAGATCACGATGAGGAGGTGGGGGGGGGGGGTCGTTGGAGAAAGTTTGGGAAGTCTGATATTGCGCTAGCACTACGAGCTATTGAAGCCAAATTTTTAAAGCTATGGATAGAAGAAGTCTGTGGTATCTCCCTGATACAATTAGTTTTTTGATCTAGTTTTCTGGGGATATAGTATGGCTGTGTTTAGTATTGTTGATGTCTCCACTCTTGGGTACCCCATCGCACGACTAATCAGCTTCATGATCCCACTCTTTCTCCGCTAGAACTCCATG
This sequence comes from Petasospora maesae, assembly GCA_030563305.1. Taxonomy (NCBI): domain Eukaryota; kingdom Fungi; phylum Ascomycota; class Saccharomycetes; order Phaffomycetales; family Wickerhamomycetaceae; genus Petasospora; species Petasospora maesae. Next base: position 30,585 of record JAKUBT010000010.1, read on the forward strand.
AAGAATCAGACCAAGTGTTTGAGATGATATGAGATCTATCAAAAGACATATTGACATCTGTAGTGGAGTGCCAATTCTCTCCATAGCATATGAGAGAGGAGATTAATCAATCCAAATCAGGCACTGGAGCCTGCTCGGAACATCGATGGTGAGATCGGGGTCATGTTGGGCACCAAATTGGACCTACAAGACTAGGAAACTACATAGCCTATATAAACCTGAGCAGTGGAGTACATATCTGATCTCCAATAACCTCTAAACTCAACCACTGCCCTGATATCAAAGCTTTAATGGCAAGAAGCCTTTGCTGCGGCGCTGCGAATATTTGGGGAAGCTGACCCGACCCCCTCCTGCGAACCAGCGAAAGATAAGGCCCGTGACATGTACGAACAGGGACAGAGCTGGCGCTTCAAGTGGCACCGTCAGAAAGCTCTGAACAAAGAGAGGAAAACGAGAGACATGTCTACAGAGATCTGTGTACCCAGCACCTACTCAAGGGCCCTTCAACTTGTCTAAACTTTACAGAGCAAACAGCGGCAGCAGCAGCAGCAGGAGCAACAACAAACAACAACAACCGTGTCGGGCCGTGCGTAAAAATAGAAATCCTCTTGCCTCTTCGCCACCGTCGGTGGACATGCGTCGCCGTGCAGCAGACCACGTCAGTTTTTCGCACATTCCAGACAAAAGGGGAGCGAATTGGCGCTGGTGTGCGGGTGTTGTTCCCGTTCGGGAGGCAGCGCGCCCCGATTCGGCTGCCCCGACAGGCGTTTCCGCGTCAAGATGCATGGACATGCGTGGCGGCAGGGAAAAAAGAAAGTTGCGAGATGTAAACACAGGGCGCCGAGCCGCCGCGTTTGGAAGCGTGAAAAGTTTGGCCCGGGCTGGTGACTCTTGCCCCAGGGGGGGAAAAGTATAAAGAGCAGCGGGCCGCCCACTTTTGCTACGTTCTGCCAACCACTTCCCTCTTTTCCTCTTCTTCACCCAACAAGTCACCAACTACTTCACGTTCGCTTATACTACAACAATGTTCTCCAAGGTCATCCTCGCCGCCGCCGCCGCTTCTGTCGCCACCGCCGCCTACTCCAACGTCACCTCCGTTGCCACTGAGTACTCCAACTCTACCACCGTGATCACCATCACCTCTTGTCACGACAACGCTTGTTCCGAGGTCCCAGTCACCACCGGTGTCACCGTTGTTACCACCACCGTTGAGGGTGTTGTCACTGAGTACACCACTTACTGCCCACTCTCCTCCGAGGACGTTACCTCCACTGCTACCGCTGAGGTCACCTCCACCGTTGCTTCCAACGCTACCACCGCCGATGTCACCACCTTCGAGGGTGCTGCCGTCAAGGCCGTCCCAGCTGTTGCTGCTTTGGCTGCCGGTGTCGCTTTGTTGTTCTAAGCAGCTTAGTGCCTCGTCGATGCTCTGTTGATACCACTTTTATTTATGTAACTCACGTTTAATTGGACTGGAGCTATATCTGTAGATTGTTTTGTCATTCCTTGCTTCTTTTGCATTGTAGACTTTTAAACTGAACTAGACTAGACTTTACTTGTTTACCACTTGTTTACCACCAGAATGGGCAGAGGCAAAGAAACAGCAAAACGCCCAAAACGCCCAAAACGGCCAGTTTCAGCTTCCGTTTGTTTACCGTGCGAAAAAAAAAGAGGCGCGGACGGTTGTCGTCAGGGCAACGCACCAGCTGGGGGGGGCAGTCACACGATTTCAATGCGCCGTGATTGGTCTGTGGGTGGTGTTTTTGGCAGGGGGATTTGTAGGTTGTGGCTTTGCTGTTTGGGTGGAGATTGCCTGTCTGTTCAGAAGTTCTAGAGTTGCAGAAGGCTGACACTCAGGACATCCTCTGTCTACGCTTCAAACAGGCCTAAATTTGGGGGGAGGGGAGTTCGCCCCGTTGCAGATCCCGTTTTTTTTTTTAGTTCTTTTTAGTGCTGGGCGGAGAGAAGACTCCCAGGGGAGGCAGCCAATTGCCGGCCGGGCAGCGAGCTAAATTTGAGGCGCTGTTTGATGGCACTTTATGAGGCTCTATTCGATGGGAAGTTGCATTTACAGTTCGTATGAGACACTGGCTTTCTAATGGTGTTAAAATTTTGAGCCCTGGTCTCATGTGTGGCCGGAGTTTGCCCATAAAGTGTGGTTCTGCTGAGGCTCTTCTCTAGCCTCAAAAGCGACGAAACAGAGAACAAGCCCACACACTTCGCAGGCGGCAGATCCACAACAATAGGATCTGAGAGATGCACAGTTTATCGATCTGTGTTGAAGTGTGTATCAAGAAGGATTTGTAAAGAGTGGGAATTTACCTGAGCTTCTAGCGCCTCAAAAAAGGGGAGGCCTGGCCCTTCTTTGACTTGTCTCATCTCTCTTCGGTCTTAGGCGTTCGATGTGCCCCCCCAAACTCTCTACAGCGTCCCTTGGGAGATGAGAGGAGTGGAACTTGGAAGGGTCGAGGGCAAAGTCATGCTGAAATACACTACAGGAATACTAGTAGACATGTTTCCATTCAAAGACGAACGTTGTTATTGAACAATTGCGTGAGAGAGTCACAAGAAGCTCATGTCTGAATATAGGCTCTTCTCAACATTTGCAAACTCTGCCTTCACCAAGTGTGCAATGACCCGCTGCATACCTCCACTGTTCTTCAATTCCACCTTAAATATGCTTCTGAGCACCTTAGCTCCATCACTAGGGTACTGTCCCCTCACACCATCAGTGGTAGCATCACAATCGGTCAATCTGGCATGTCCAATGGCAAATCGATCATCTGGTTGATCTTCTTGTGTACCGGTCCATTTCTGGAACAGTCTCATCATCCGTGTTCCTGCCCTACTGAATGCAATCAAATCATCATTCATCACTTCAAAATCTGGGTCTTCAGCTTGGATTAGGAGTACCCTTGATTGATTATCAACGTATGGTCTCTTATAGGAGAACCACCCACCTTCTGGACCAATACTCAACCCCTTGGCTTCAATGTACTCCAACGATACCAAGATCTCCTCACGGATGTGGAATGGGTTAAAGTTGATCTTATACTTGATCAATTTTTGCACCAATCCATTGAATCTGTAATACTTGGCCTCTTTGATCAATGCACGTCTGTGCTTATCGGACCTTATCTCAATCTCCACACCTTGTGCCTGATTGATGAGCTCCTTGAGCAAAAGTGGACATCTGTTCAATGAAGGAGCAGCTTGTGGTGGTGGTCTGATCCAGTTCATATCCACAATGATCTGTGAAATATCCTTGTATAAAACGTCATTCCCCACAGTGAAGAAGTTTGGTGTGTTTCCAGGTGTGTTTAGTAACTTCTTTGGGATCTTGAAAGTAACACCACCAACGTCTGTGTAGTAATACTCTGAATTCAGTATCAATGAACGGAGACGAGGTAAGTTGTAGTACAATGCATCGATGAACACTTTTGTGAAAACGTCTGGATCGTGGATGTCCAAGTAATAACCTTGGAGATGTGAATAGATGAGTTTGAACACCTCTGGGGAACGATCAATGAAGAGCACCTTTTCTGCATTGGCACTATTGGAGAAGTAGTTTGTGAAATATGAAGGGGCATCTGATGAAAGAGAGGCACCACTGTTATAATCCACTTGGTTAGTTCTGTATGATTTCCTAGCTGATGCTTGTTTGTAAATGAAGTGGGAACTCACCTTAAAAGAAAGCGCTCTGTACCGATTTGGATGGTGAACATCTTCTCGTGTGGGAGAATGTCCTTGATGGACGGGTCGTACTCTACCTCCATGATGATATGCTCGTTTGCTGTGCTGTTTGTCCTGTTGCTGGCGTTGTTGTTGTTGTTGATGTTGATGTTGAAGTTGTTCTTCAGCTTGCTTGATAGTCGCCTTCATTTCTTCGCGGGGCTTCGCGGGGCTTCTCGGTGCTCCGGGGATGTCCGCTGGGTGGGGCAGAGCAGCCATCGGGAACTCGCTACAATTGACTGAAATTCTCGTTAAACACGTCAATTAAGAACCATTTGGAAACATGAATATTCAAATAATACTAGAGCTTAGCAAGGGCGGTCTCAGCGCTTGAAACGGTGACTTCACGGCCCTCTTCCTTCTCCGCATAGGTGACGATTCCATCCTCAACGATGATGGTGTATCTGGCAGTCATTGTAACTGCTCCATTCTCCTTGATCCAGCCAATAGACTTAGAAAAAGTGGCAGCAGGGTCAGATGCAAACTCAATTGGTGGTTTTTGACCCAAGAGCTTACCCCAAGCAGAGGTGACGAATGCAGTGTCCTGGGTGATCACAAACACCTGTGCACCCTTAGCAGCGAAATCATCAGCCTTCGAGATGTATCCTGGGATGTGTGAGAGTGTACAAGTTGGAGTGAAGGCACCTGGAGCAGCAGTGATGACGATCTTCTTGCCCTTGAGGTTCTCTGGTGTGAGCTTGAAGGCGATTGGGATCTTACAGGAGAGCTTGTTCTTCTGGTCTTCCTCGTCGTATGGGACGTAGAGGAAGGAGAACCCCTCTGGGAATGGCTTTCCGACTTCAATTGGAGACATTGTTGGGTCTGTGCAGTTGTTCGATGCTGTTGGTAGTGTGGAGGGTGTGAGGTGAAGGAGAGAAAGTGGAGAGGACCGGGCACTTTTTGTGAGGAGCAAAGTCCAGGTGGTTTAAGCTTATGCTCCGTTACTGTGGCGTTCTTTGGTGGTAAGATCCTTCCTTTTGACGATAAGAGATGGTTAGACATTTACTAAGTATTTCAGATTGTCAAATAAGGATATTACAAACTATCGAAGCAATTGAATAGCTTGAAGGACATGTAATTAGTGACTGTTCTTCTTTTTAGAGATCCGATGACATAAGCACACTAACAGTGATTACGTTACCAACACGCGCTAGCTCGAAGATCACCAAACGACGCGCCACTCGACTTCTCCTCACCACTTTGCAGCGCGTTTATCTCTCCTCAAACACATATTTTTGGCGGTAGAAGGAGTATCTGGAGAATCAAGAGACTGCTATGTCAATACCAGACACGTTTGTGAGCGAAGTTCCGGACTCCCCACCCCAAGGGTCACTCATAGAGCTGCCCGATGCCCAGCGTGACACAACCAACTTGTACTCGTATGGAGCACTGGAAACTCAGCAGTTCAAGCACATTCGCACGCAGACAGAGTCAGGAGAAGGATCGAATCATGAAGTTATCACACTAAGCTCAGACCATCCTTCAAGGGCTTCGTTGTCCGATGAGAGCATCGAGGGAAGCTCCGCGGTGTTTGAGGTATCGCAGAAGGAGTTCATGAACTCACAGAAACTGAGAGCTGAGAGGTTGAAGCAGGCTCAAACTCAGACTCAAACACAGACACAAACTCAGGCTGAAGAAATCATTGAAGACGATGAGGAGGAGGAAGAGGATGAACAGATTCCATCATCATCACAGAAAGAGTACTTTGAGCTACGATCTGGTCAATCAGTGACAAGCACGCCTAATCGATCACCTTTGAGAAACCCTATCACGTCTTCCTCCCCAATACAAACACAAGAAACTCAAGCCCCACCACAAAGAGTCACACATTCATTACAGCCAAGTGCCCAACTGACGAGCTTCCGAATGCAATCACCCACGAAGATCACATCTGCAAAGACAACACCAAAGAAGAGAAACATCCAAGTACGATCAGAATCATACACTTTACCACATCTTCTATCTCCATCTAAATCCAATATCCAAGAGCAGTCACTATCACCCATCACAGGCGAACATACACCAAAGACAGATCTTTCATCGTCACCAAGTATATACCTCACTGCTCGCCAAAACGTTCAAGATTCTTCATCACCCAAGTATGAGATCAAGACCTCTTCTGTCAAGTTCAAGGGGCGTATTGCGATTGAGAGATCCTCACCGTTTAGTGATTTCCAAACGAGAGTTATACCAGTGAAGAGAAGTATGGAAGTTGAAGAGATAGTGGATACATCTGATGATGAAGATGAGAGTGGGATCAGTATCATTGAGATCACAAGGACGGTGAAGAGGTTGAAAGATGGTGGTGGTAAGGATGATGCTGTTGTGTTACAAGTTCCATCGAGTCAAGGTGTTAGTTCAAGTCCTATTAGGAGTGGATGGGTGAAGAAAAGTGGGATGGATTCGAGTCCTGTTAAGGGGAGTCCTATCAAGAAGAGTTTGTTGGATGAGACACATACTTCTGATGAAGAGTCTGAGGCTGAGGATGGAGGAAAAGACCAACAAGAAGATGAGGGAGATGAAGAAGAGGATGATGATGAGTTCGGAAAGATGTCAATGGACGATCTGAGATTGAAGATCATGCACTATGGTCTCAAACCTGCAAGAAGCAAACAGAAGATGATTGAATCACTGAAGCAGGTGTCACAGTTCCTAAGTCAAGATTCCGTCATGAGGCTATCACAATCACAAAACATCTATCATTCCCAGAATCTCGTGAAGAAGGATGTGTTCGCCGCTATGAATGAAGCCATTGTGAAGAACCCCAAGCTTTGGGAGAAGATCTACACTTACGAACCTACAAAGTCTAAGGAGATCCTGGATTGGCTGGACAAGAAGAACATCAATGTCAGCCCTGAGATGTTTAAGGACTGGTGCGACCATAACAGCATCTGCTTGATTGAAAACTCTACATGAACACTCTTTTTTAACTCCCCTATGATGGGGGGTATACACTGGGTATATATTTCGATCAAATTTTTTAATAATGAGACACGAACACCAACAAAAAGTTGTAATCAAACAACCAAGTTGATCAATGCCTTCTTGGTAGAGGTTCTAAGGATGCCGATCCAGCGAGCAACCTGGTTGAAGTCCTTGTCCTCCAAAGCCTCCTGCAAACCTGGCAAGGTCTGTCCAGCGTAACCGGTGTATCTTCCAGAGGCAAACACGGTGTGCTTGAACCAGTCTCTACCGTTGAGACCTGGCTCGTAGAGGAATGCCTTCTCCAAGTTCTTACTCTTGTCGTTAGCAGCGTTGACACGCTTGGCGAAGAGCCACTTTCTGATTGGGTTCTTGGACTTGGAGTAGTCCTCCTCCCACTGCTTCTGGAGAACGTCGAGGTACTTGTCGTGCTTTGCGGCCACCCTGATGAATCCGTCAATCTTGTGGGAAGTGGCATTGATGAGCTTCTCCAAGGTGAAGTTACCGTGCTTGGAGGCCTCGGCCAATCCACCACGTCTCTCACAGAAGGAGTAGTCATCCTCATCGAGCACAACTGGTTCCTTGAGCCAGGACTTTGGAATCAGCGCGATCTTCTCCTCAAAGTATCCCTTCAATGCAACGGCAAAGTCCTCCAAGACATAAGCCTGGTAAGTTCTTGGCTCGGAGAACTGGATAGCGAGAGAACCCAAGAACTGGGCAATGGCGTTGTTCAACTTGAATCCTGGGTCAGCATAAGTGGCCATCCAGTGGAAGGAGTCGTAGTTGGAGTGGTAGTGGTAGACTGGGTCACCTTCACCGAAACTGAAACCAAGGTCCAAGGATGGGATACCCAAGTGCTCGTAGAACACGGTGTAGTCAGAACCGGAACCGAGGATCCCAATTGGCTCTGGACCCTTCTCCTTGATGAACTGGCCGAGCAGTGTCAAGTTGGAGTTAGGGAAGTCCACGGTGTCAGCAACCTTGAACAAGATGTCGTTCATCATTGGGGAGGACTGGATGTTGAGGTGAGAGCCAGCAACGGAGACATCACAGTTCAAGTAGACAATACATTCCTTACCGAGGGACTCAGCGTACTTCTCAGCAAATGCTGTGGAACCCAAGAGACCATATTCTTCACCATCCCAAGAGGCAAGCAAGATGGAGTACTTTGGCTTCCAGCCAGCCTTGAGCAATTCACCATAGGATCTAGCAATCTCCAAAAGAGTAGCGGAACCAGAGTTTGGATCACTAGCACCACCTTTGATCCAGGCGTCTCTGTGGTTACCAATGATGATGAGCTTGTCCTTCTCCTCACCTTCAATGTATCCATAAGCGTTCCAGATATCGGTGAAGTTGTAAGTGACATTGTTGAACACGTTGACTTGGGAGATGGAAGGACCAGTGGTGTACTCAAAGTCAGCCAAACCACCTTTGAAACCAACATCGAGTCCGAATCCGTTCAACTGCTTCAAGATTGGGAGGGCAGCCTTGTAGGAGATTGGCAAGGATGGGATCTGTGGGATGGTGGTGAGGTTGGCAAGTGCCTCTGGGGAACCGTCGGTGAAACGTGCTGGATCACCTGGGAGCATGGAGAGGTACTGGACGGAACCACGCTGGATAGAGGATGGGTTTCTGCCTGGTCCTGCTGGGTATGCTGGAACGTCTTGTGGAACGTAGTCATCAGCTGGGTCGGAGTAGATGATGCAACCAATGGCACCAGCCTGCTCGGCAAACATAACCTTCAAACCTCTAAAGATGCCACCGTAACGGACAATGACGACGGAGCCCTTGACGTTGACACCCTTGGCCTCCAAGAGGTCAAAGTCCTCCTTGGTACCGTAGTTGGCGTAGATGAGTGGACCGGTAACGTTACCGTTGGCAGAGTAGCCGTGGAATGCTGGGATCAAGTCATCACCAGAAGTGGTTGGGTCCTCCTCGAGAACATCCTCAACGAGACTGGCCTCGTAGATGACGGAGAAGTCGTGCTTTCCTGGCTTGAGCACCTTGATGGCGTTGCCAGTGGATGGGAAGTTGATGTACACGTTATGGGCCTCAATGGAGCTCTCGAGCCCCCACTCGGCAAACTTCTCAGCGGTGTACTCGGCCAATTCCAAACTTCCTGGGGAGCCAGCCAAGTGTGGGATGGCGGTGTACTTGTAGAGCCAGTCGCCGGCGTAGTTGGAGGTCTTGAGCACGTCCAGGAAGGCGGAGGACACGGCTTCAACGCCCTCGAGCTTGCCCTCTTCAGCAACACTAGTGGAGGATGGCATCAATTGGGAGAGGGTGAAGAGGGCAGCACCGGCACCGATCATCACCTTGGCCCATCTGCCGATTCTCTTGCCCTGCTGCTTCTGCTTCTGGAGCTTCTGCTTCTGGAGCTTCTGGTGCTCGTACGACGCCTGCTTTTCGCCCATGAGGGAGAAGTCGATGTCTGTCATCTTGCGGAGCCTGTTGAGGTGTTTCTCAGCACAGCTATGCATCAATTGAAAGAGTTGTGGTGTGGTGGCGTGTGGGTTTCTCGAGGGGGCAGGAACGAGGGTATTTATACGGGGCGTCGGGGGTAAAGGGGCTTCCTGGATCCTGACTCTTGCTGCCCCCAGTTTATCGCAAGTTCGGTGGTTTCCCCATTCAAGCATATGTCCGCTCTCGGTCGCTGCTGATAACGCGCACTCCCAATAGACCCTGTGCGCCCCCTTCGAGGTGACTCGGGCCCCGTCGCTGGTGGGTTATCGGTTGCCCTGAGGGCCTCAATGACCTCGTAGATGTGATTGGGACATCCTTTTTGCCCATTGGCCGTTTTGCACCGCTGGAAGGGTCCCAGAATGTGTCAAACCCGGGTGGCACATAGGTGTTAGTGCCCAAATTTACGCTGTACACCGCCCGCACAATGCGGTTTTCCACGCGTACATCTCAGCACGGATAGCGCGGGATTTCGATTGGCCGGTCCACCACCCCAGTGAGCGTGGTGTGCGGGTGTTCTGGCGCTTTTCCACCACCTGAGAAAAGAGTGTTGGATCACCGCCTACAAACCACCAGGACAAAAGGCCGATCCAACCACCCACAAAAGGCACAGAACAATGCTCTTCAGACAGGCCATCAAGAAGACCTTCGCCGGCGTGCGCCACCAGTCCACCGTCAGCAGAGCCAAGGACTCCGCAGCCAACCTGATGGACTCCCTCCAGGCATACGTCTCCAAGACCGTGTACTGGTCCAAGGTGAGTGCAGAGCTCGGAAAGCAGGTCTGGCTCAAGGAGAAGCTCTCTCCTCCATCCATCCAGGAGATCCAGTCCATCTACCAGACTCTGTACACCCAGGGCTTCTACTACGCCCAGAGACCAACAGAGTTCCTCTCCATCCTCAAGGCCATCAACAAGAACCAGCTCGCCAACGCCGGTGCCATCCTCGTCCAGGTCTCCGGCCTCTTCGCCCTTGGTGAGGCCATTGGCCGTCGTAACTTGATCCGTTACCCATCATTCGAGGCCCACCACTAAATCCTGGGTCCGTGATGCGATGCAATGGAATTGAGGATGACTTCTGCTGGTTTACAAATTTTCTTCCTACTCACACAACTCCCTGTCTATGCAATGTGGGTATGTGATCTGGGACTTGACGTCTCATTACGAGAAGAGTGCATCTTCATTTGATATTCACGTTAGAAATTATGACGAAAAAACAAAACAAAACTATGACTTATAAACGTTTCCTGCGTAGCTCATCCATCCAATAGCTTGGAGAGATCTGAGATCTTCACTCATCATCACTGCCCGACGATGACACAACAGTCTCACGTTCTTCCAACAGTGCCAATTTCTTTCTCTTCTTAGACTGCTCAACCATGTTCTCTCTCTGTTTTCTCTTCTGCTTGACAACTCTTGGAACTGTGGAGATGTTCTTACGTTCGATCTGTCCCCTCTTGATGCTCTTCTTCTCCTTCTTCGTAATCTTGGTCATATCGTCCAACCATGCGTCGTAGTCAGATCCACTCTGCTTCATCACATTCACAATAGGCTTAATAGCCAATGCATCTTCCTTGGTGTATAGCGTCAGTGCCCTACCTGCCCTTCCTGCTCTTCCTGTTCTACCGATTCTGTGGACATAGGCCTGTGCACTGTTTGGAACATCGTAGTTGATCACCAAGTTCACACCTTTGAAATCAATACCTCTAGACATCACATCAGTACACACCAACACCCAAATGTTTCCCTTTCTGAAGTTCTCAATGATCTGTTGTCTTTGCACTGCAGTTCTCTCTGCGTGCATCACTTCGATTCTGAACTTATCATAAAACAACTCATGGAACAATGCCTTGGCTCTCTCCACGGATTGCATGAAGATCAAAACAGGTGGTTTAAATTCACCATTCTGGACCAATTGTCTGATAGCGAGGAGTTTACCCTCTTCGTTTCCACAATACACCAATTTCTGTTCAATCTGTGCGTTTGCTGCTTCTTTGTGACCAATGATCACTCTTACTGGATTGATCATGATGGAGTTGGCAAGTTCCTCGACACTTGAAGGAACCGTTGCCGAGAACATTGATCTTCTCAATTTCGGGTTTGTACATTTAGACAAGATGTCATCTGTTTGCTCAACGAAGGTACGATCAAAGAGCTTATCAGCTTCATCAAAGATCAAATGCTCCACTGTACTCAGGTCCAACGCCTCATTCTTCACAAGATCAATGAGTCGTAATGGTGTTGAGATGATCAAATCAAACTTATCCTTCTTCACAATGTTATTTTTCAACTTCGAACTGAGTGATTTTGAGAGAATGGCAGCCTTAACTCCCGTCTTCTTTGTAAGTTTGGAGCTTTCATCAAAAATCTGTTGTGCCAACTCCTTAGTTGGTGAGATGATGAGTCCCTTCAGTCCCTGTGTCTGACTGATCTTCAACTGTTGTACCAATGGGATCAAGAAGGCCAAGGTCTTACCAGAACCAGTTGGTGCACATGCCAATAGATCTCTGTCGAATAGAGTGATAGGAATGGATTCACTCTGAATGGGCGTTGGTTCTGTGAATCCAGAATCGATGAGGTTATCCAACACTCTGGTATCAAATTTGAATCTGGAAATGAGATCCTCGAAAGATCCAATAGGTAATGGAATATCATCACCGGTAACATTTGCCCTGTATGATTTTCTTAGGGCCTTGGCCTCTTCTTGAGTGGTGATCTTTGGAGGAGGCACAGCACTCTCATCGTCCTTCCCATCCTCATTCAAGATATCATCGTGCTTCTTCTCCTCTTCATCTTCAAGATCCTGTTGTTGTTGGGACTTGGCCAAATGCTTGAACTTGTTCGTTCTGAAGAAGTCAATCTCTCTGTCCACTTCCTTCTCCAATTGGATGCTCTTCTTCTTGCTTGGCTTGTTGTACTGGTCTGAAGGAAGCGAGTAGTCTGCTGCTGCGGCCCTGTTCTTGCGCACTGAGGCACCTTGTGTGAGGATCCTAAAGATATCAGCCATTTTGGTGAATGTTTGATCGACTGAGGTATGCTCTTTAGGTGTTTGAAGGTGGAGAATTTGATACCTCATTACGTTACGCAGCTCATCTCTAATTTTTTTTTTAAAGGGCCAAAATTTCTGGCGAGGGCAACACATCGAACGAGTTCGCGGAGAATCGTCGTCGAATCCGAAAAACTTTCAAACTTTTCACCGATTTGGCTGTGGAGTTTAGTGAGTTTTAGCGGTGTAGAGGAGGTTTAACAAGTCTTTTGAGAGTCTGTGAGGATACAAGGAGTGGAAAAACACTGTAAATAACACACCCACCCGTTTCCCCGGCAAACGAACCTATCAGAGAACCACAAAGCTACCCTTTCAACCCACCGACATACCTACCCACACATATCACATCACATCCACATCAAGAAACACATACACAAACAAGCAAATCCGATGTTGTCCCTACGAGCACTCATAGCACCTGTGACAAGATCCAGCACACGTCTCGTGATCTCCACATCCACAAAACGTACAGTGTCGTATTTGCACAGAGGGTCAAGAGTACGTGGTCTTGTGCGTGATCAGGCGGACTATCTCGTGAGTCCTAAAGGAGCCAAATACGAACTTACAGAGTCCTCTGTGGGATCATTGAAGAAGTTGCTCGGTGAGAAGTACTCACTGCCAGATGAGCTTCTACTCCAAATACAGACACATAAGTCCTTTGCACATGGTTCCAAACCATTCAATGAGAAGATTGCCCTTTACGGATCACACTTCCTCAAGTACAAGACAACATTATACACAATCGCCACTGAGGGAATTGAATCACTTGGATCAGAACCTGCTAAGAGACTCATCTCCACGGACGTGCTAGCGGAATTTGCCAGAAGTCATGGACTCGGTGATATGATCTTTTGGAAGAAGAGAGATCCATTGCTCACAGACGCAAAGGTTAGTGGTGAGAACTCCGTCTTGGCCAGAACAAGTGAGGCTATTGTCGGAGCCATCTTGGTGCAGCATGGAAAGCAAGCTGCTGAGCAGTTTGTGGATGAGGTGATGCTCAATGGTGAACAGTCCCTCGTTGGTCTTTCCCAGAAGCAGTGAATCTATACGAGTTCAAGGAGAGAGGAAGAGATATGAAAAGGAGAAGAGTGGGAGCATGATACGCATACGGTTCTGGAGGTGATTGCCTGTAAATAAATACAAAGCCACGAAGAACACGATAATGACTATACACTACACAAGAGACCACAGAACAATAGGACTTGATAGTAGACAAGGGAGCTCCTATAAGCCAGACCCGCGAACTCGTTTTATTCGCGAATGTAGTGGCTTCCGGATGATCAGCAGGGACTCTCCGCCAAATTTCACTTCAACTTCTCCCTCCACTTCCCGGTCCATTGTTGGCAACTCCCCAATTGCAATCCCAAAACACACACAAAATGGCCGATTTCGTTGGACAGTTCCAGAGCCACCTCAAGGGCATCGACTCTGTAAGTTTACCCCTTCACAATGGGCGCATATCTCATCATTCCTCTCGATGCCGTGGTGACAGGGGGGGCGATGACGTGTGATCCAGGAACCAACTACTACTTCCCCTTAAACGACGATGGACAACTAACCACAAATTTCTCACTTTAGAAGCTTTCAGGTAACAACATCCTCACTCAATTCGAGCAGGCATCTGGCCTCCCAAGATCCTACGCCGTTGTCGGTGCCGGAGCCTTGTACTTCCTCATGATCTTCATCAACGTTGGTGGCATTGGTCAGTTGCTTTCCAACATTGCCGGATTCGTCGTTCCAGGATACCTCTCTTTGAAGGCCCTCAACACCCCTAGCTCTAGAGATGACACCGAGCTCTTGACCTACTGGGTCGTGTTTGCCTTCTTGAACGTTATTGAGTTCTGGTCTAAGGCTATCCTTTACTGGATCCCATTCTACTGGTTCATGAAGACCATCTTCTTGCTCTACTTGGCCCTTCCACAATTCGGTGGTGCCCAGGTCGTTTACAAGGCCTTGGTTAAGCCATTGGCTGACAAGTACATTGGCTCTGCTCCAGTGGAGAACCTTGCTCACAAGGTTGACGACGTTGCTGAGGGTGTTTCCTCTGCTCTTAAGCACTAAGCTTTTGACAACCACCTCTGTCTACCGGAATTGTATAACTATAGGAAAGTGATAAAATTTATCTCTTATCTTACTATATCGTAATGTGTAGCATCACCTTATTTATATATATATTTTGGTACTAAACAGAAGCTGGGACTTCTCATCACAATGTTTGTGTAAACTTTCCAAAATCGAACTGTTCAGTGTGTCTACCCGTCTCGTTCCCATATTCAAACTTCACTCTCAACTTCACTTTACTTCCAGGATTACCCACAATCTTCAAATCTTGAGTAACTTTACCACCAGATGGAATTGTTGAGCTGGAAATCGTGGACATTGTCAATTTTTGTGTCTTTGGAACGGCAATGAGAAGTTGAAGATCGGTCAATGGTGATGATGTCTTGTTCTCCAAGATTGTTTTGATCACTGCTTGTCCGTTGTTGAACGATTCAGGTGAGAATGAAACTGTGATACGGTCATTGGAGAGTGCTTCAATTCCTGTTGGTGTAGATGTAGTTGATGATGTAGATGTTGGTGTTGGTGTGTTGAACAATCCAAGGATATCAGTCTTGCCTGAAGATGATGAATCCTGTGGTTTAGCACCAGATGAGCCAAAGATGTCACCCAAAAGATCAACGGAGTTGGTCTGTGAGCCAATGTTAGAAGACCCAGCATTGTCGTTATCATCCATGAGATCAAGTAAGAGATCTTCGGTGTTGGAAGTACCTCTTGCTGCTACGCCAGATGTGGATGATCCATGGATTGGGGCCTTTGCTCTCTTTGTAGTCAGTGAAATGGTTTCCTTCTCCTTAATCACTGGTGCTGGAATTCTATCCAAGATACCTCTCTTGATGTTGTCTGGCTCATTGAACAATGCCAAGAATGAAACGGCCTTGATTTGGACGTTGAGATCACTTGCCGTTGTCTTTGACTCAATGTATTTTTGTAGCTTGGATCTTGATCCAGCATTGGAGATCTTTGAAGATAGCTTCAAACAAGAGGTCAAGATGTATGATACCACAGTGGAATCTTCACCTTTCAAGCGTGACAAGTCAATCAAGTATTCGACGAGTGTGGTCTCTGTGATCTTCTTGTTCTCTGTGAGTGATGTGTTGATGAGTAGATCACCGTATTCACCAACCAAATACACAGCCATCAAGTTCAATCCATCTTGAGAGGCATCATCATGAGCAGCCTTGAAGATCTTGTTCACTGTGTATGTCTTGACTTCATCGTTATCCTTGATGTTCATGATCAGGGCAAGTAACTGTGATGCAATCTTTGTAGTCAAGACATCACCGCTGAGTTGAACCAATTTGATCAAGGTATCGAATTTCCACTTCTCGTTAGGAATCAATTCACGACGTTCGAGAATGTTTGTCAAGTTGGTCACAATGTATGTCTTAATGTCCTTATCGTTGTTCGATGGGTTCTCCAAGAAGGTCAAAATCTCACGTGCAAGGATACGAATGTTTGATGCATCCAAGATGGCAAATGACAACTCCAATGCTCTTCTCTTGATTGAGATATCCATATCAGAGAGACATGCAACGATGGTTTGACGATGTCTTTGCACTGCCAATGGCTCAATGCTCACAACTGTTAAGAGTGTGTTAAGTGCAACGTATCTGTTGTTGTTCTCCTTCGTGCTCAACAATTGACCCAATGTGTTGATACCCAACACTTTCAAAGCTGGATCCAGGTTTGGAATGTTGAAAATAGTCTTAACAACTTCATGGAGCACCGTGGCACCTGTGTTTTTGGAGTATGAAGTTGTTGATGCAATGTTTGTAAGCATGTCATTGAGCAATTCGTTGTACTTTGATGAATTTGACAATTGTGTTTCGTCTGTGAAGATCACACCCAAGGTTCTCACTGCAGATGATAGCAGGAATGGATCACGGAGTGTGGTTGTGTCGTATTCTGGGTTGAAGTTGCTGAGCATGTGCTTCATGATCTCAATGATCTTTGGAACTTTTGAAATCAAGTATGGTCTTGAATCAGGGGAGACCTCGTATAGAGATCTGATGAGCTTCATCGTTCCGAGCAAAACACCGTGGTCTGCGGTATTGAGCAAGAGCTCAACCTTGGCTTGGAAGATCTCCGAAAGATCCGGATCTTTCTCCACGATCTTGGAGGCGACAAGTGCAGCCTTCTTCTTGAGGTAGTTGTTGTTCCCTGAGAGCACATTCTCCACGTCAGTGTACAGATCCCTGGCAAGTTCGGGGGAGCAGATGTTTCCCGTTGTGCACAGTGCCAGAGAGACAATGAATTGGTTCGGGTGGTTCATGTCGTTGTTGAGCGAGTTCGTGAGTAGGGTCAGCACCTCCTGGTTCTCGTCCAGGATCAGCATCGTGGCGAGGTATCCCAGACGCTTGTCGACGAAGTTCGGGGACGCCAGCAGCTTGATGCACTCGATCTGGCCAAAGTGGGTCTTCTCCCCAAGCACATATAGGTATAGAAGCTTTTGAATGTTGACACGGCGGGTGATGTGCGAGACGGAGGTGTCCTTAAAGGAGGTTCTGATCAGGGCGGACTCCCTTCTGATGATGGAGCGCTCGTCCGCGATGGTCTTGGACGCCCTGACGGACTTGATGAAGGACTTGAGCGAGGTGGTCATTGCCGGCTGTGGAGTGATTGCCAATTGCCGTTGCCTTTACCGCGTTTTGTTTTGTCTCTGTGGTGAAGCGCCGTGGGGGGTTGGTGGTTGTGTTACGTGTTGATGTTTGGTGTTCTGGGAAACCGGCTGCGCTGGCGGCTAATGCTGGGTGGTGTGCGGGTGTCCGGGAATCTCCAAATTTCCATTTTCCAACCGCGTGCTGTTCCTCTCTCCGCAGCCGTCTTTTCGGTGTTATTTATCCTTTCTACACTCTTTACCGTTCCACTGGACTTATGAGCACCCTCACCGTGCACTACACATACAATAAAACACCAAAAGAATAGGGCATTGCCGCTCGCAACATCAAGAGCACCACCGCCGAAGAAGAAGAAGACCATGCCGCCATTTGAGCACAGCAGCGACAACCACTACGAACCGGCAGGGCTCACAGAACGCCAGTACTTCGAGCCCTACGTTGACTGGGTCCAGAAGCTTTCCGTTACAGGCTTTGAAGGGAAGCTGAGGAGAACAACGAGGGGCAATCTCAAGTCGCCCGTGCCCAGCTACATCCTCACCGACGTGGGGCAGCAGACGGGTAGTTCATCGTGCAAAGTGTGGGCCAAGGTGCTCAGGATAGGCACACACAGGTTCTCCATCGAGGTGGTGAACTGCTTCAACAACGAGCGGTTCTTCCTGGAGTTCCCAACCAGTATCGACTTCCCCTTCCAGGACACGGACATCCTGAACGCGTTCGAGCACCGCAAAGACGTGATCTTCGACCACAAGACGTTCAACCCTGGACAGAGGTTAAACCTAAGAGGAATCCAATGGGCGCTTGGACCGGAGAATAGTCAGGAGGATGAAGATACAGTGATGAATGACTCAGATGTTACAAAGCACAGCAAAGGTGACAAGAGCCACCAAAGCACCAGCATAGGATCTTCAACACCAGCAACATCTCAAGGAAACTCTTCACTTAGATCTCCACCAGTTGAAGTCTCAAATGAACAACTGGAACAACTGACACAGAACGTGAATGTGCTCAGGGATGAAGTGAGACGTTTGAACGCCGAACTAATCTTGGAAAGGGCAATGAACACCAACAGTTTCAACAACATGCCTTTGAATAAATCTCCATTCAACGTTAACGACTACTCCATCATGAAATGTATCACCAAATCGTATAACGGCCGTCTCTACGGTGTGGAGCATACATCGGGGAAATGCCATGTGTTGAAAGAAGTGATTGCATTGGAGGGCGATCCAGCTAATGATTCCAAATACGTCAATGTCTCCAATGAACTTGCATTGGTGAAACTGACGAGAAATGACAAATCCAAGAGATCAGAACACATTTTGAAAGTGGAAGAGGTATTCATTGACCAAACACCACTACGCAAGAGTTTCTACTTCCTTTCAGAACCAGCTGCATATTCATTAGAAGAGTTCGCCACGTTGAACCTTCAATCATGTGATGGTGTTGTTCCATACATCATTGGTGCACAGATCTTATCAGGCTTGCATTTCATGCATATGCATCTTGCAAGGATCCATGGTAATTTGCATACACACTCTGTCCTTTTGGACTTCAATGGGATGATCAAACTCTCATCTTTTGATTTCTCATTCCCTCTTCATGAACTGATTCAACCATCCGCACTATTGGCAGACGAGCGCTCAAGGGCATACAAGCATACATACCTCCTCGATGCACTGGAAAAAGATGAGCGTATTAGAACAACATGGGTGTTGGATATTTGGAGTGTTGGATGCATCATGTACAGGCTCTTACAAGGTGGTGATCTATTCTCTGGGAAACGCACAGGTGCTGAACGAGCAGAGGTCATGCCTAGGGCTTTTGAAGAACCTTATAGGGAATGTGTTGGTGATTTGTTCATTGAGTACGGGTCAAGGGATCGGATCTCACCGCGTGATATTTTGGAGAGTGCTGCGTTTTCTGGAATTTCTGAGGAGAGCGTTATGAACCATTTCCATAAGGCTGCTTGAGAGCTGCTTGTGAGGGGTTTGATAGGGGAGACGTTAGGTGCAGAGTTTACATACCATGAATTTACGAATCAAGTCAAAAGCTTTGGACAGTAGTTCGATTGTGTCGAGGGATCTCAATTAGTAGTAGCCGGGATCTATCCTAGACAATTGAGCTTGAAAGGAGATTGAGTTGTACTGTAGGCTGTAGCAGTAACGGTGGGCCCCGGGCCAAATTTCACCCGTAGTATCGAGACCACCGGCAAGTTTTTATTTCGTGCTCCACCTATATCTGGTCCACGATTAGTACAACCTTCGCATGCTGTTGAGTCATGATGGTGATACTTCACTGCTTTAAGGTTCCCTGTAATGGATGTCATGTTTTTTTTTTTTTGTTTCCACCATAAGATGCACTTTAATACATTTATAGAGGTTCCAATGGTCTTTCAAAAATTGGGGTCATGTGGTAAAATTCTATGTGGTTACCACTGCCATCTACCACATACCACATAGGTTCTACCACATACATCTGGTGTCACCACATAGACCTCTCCACATACGTTCGCGACCATTTACGCGTCGGTCACGTGCCTCTTGGATCTCCGCGAATTTCGCGAATCAGCCTGATCAGATGGAGGCAATAAGCGAGCCATCGCTCCAAAATTCACGTGCCGGGGGCATGAACAGCCTACAACGACGGTTTACAACGTGAAAGTTGGCCCACTCGATAGAGAATTTCATTCTCACAACATACCAACCATTTCCAGGAGCTCAATCGTGTCTCATTGACAAGTTTGTCTCGAGACAAGATTGGCATGGTTGCGCTGGAGCCAAAATTGTCGGAAACTCATGTGTAGGTACCCATGCTCATCTAGAGCGTGTTCAGTTCACATACTTCCCGGAAAGCCACAACATTGAAACTATACTCCTTCGAGAGCTGGAACTGAGTTTATTTGAATCATAACACAATATTTGGGAGGCTGTTAACAAATAATGGAGATATGGTGCCTTGAAAATCGGGGAATTTGACCAACTTTTTCACACATTCAACACACTCTAGCTCCAAAATTGATGCGCGGATTTACAAAGCTAACATGTCTAGATGAAAGAGAAGGGCGAGTTCTATCAATTCCAATCATTCCATGTCAGGTGTGCCATACATTGTTGCCTCCAAAACCCGATGGTTTGTGAGTGATGGATCACGCGCGATTTCAAAACGATGTCGATTTGGACCCATTTTCAAGTTCAAAATTTTTATCGCTCCAAGTTCCTTGTAAAGAGAGCACATGATGGAGATTTTGATTCTGATTCGATATCCGCTCTTAGATTCTTTGTATGAGGTTTGGTTGAAGCGCTAGATTGACGCTATTGATTCGGTCACGTGACACTTATGGGCCCAAGGTTTTCTTGGACACTATTTCAGCTACACTTTACTCCAGATAAACACTACACATTTGTCAGTCTTACTCTGTGTATCATTTTTTATAGCATAGTGTTAAATATAGCACAAAATGAGCCCATACATAACTCCTAAAAATAGCTAGGGGTTCTAAAGAGCAAACATGAAGATGGAAGAGATGAGGAAGACCAGCTTCTCCATGGCATGAGAAGTCCCCACAATGGCAGCTCCGGCAGTTGAAGATGAGGAAGCTGGACTTGATGCAGTAACGGATGATCTTGCACTTGAAGATGTACTAGTGGCTCTTGCACTGGCAGAGGTGACACGTCTGGTTGAAGTGGCATCGTCATCGGATGCAGAACCAGTGATGGTGTGGAGGTCATCAGTGAATGACAAGTCTGCACTGGAGAAGTTGAGATCTTCAGAGGAGAACTCATCGAATCCATCAGAGGAGAACTCATCGAATCCATCAGAGCTGAACAGATCGTCAGACAAGGATGAGATGAGGTCATCATCAGAGGAAGAAGTTCTTGTAGCTCTACCAGATCTGGAAGATGATGGACCTCTGGAAGAACCACTGCTTCCGGAACCACCGCTTCCGGAACCAACAACCTCAACTTCACCTTCATTGTTAGCGCCAAACTGAGCAATTTGAACTTCCAAATCCTCCAAGTCAAACACAACGTACGCATTTCTCAAGAAGATGTCACCGAGGATGACTCTGTCAGATGGGAGAAGCATCACGGCACAATCCTCACCTTGGTTGTCCACGGCCAACAAGGCGTCTTCAATTGGGACAGAGATGTCCTGACCTTGGAAGTGGAAGTCCAATGTAATTCCAGTGGCCTTAGTTGGACATCCTCTGACGTAGTATCCGATGGAGGAATCGTACTCTGCATCGAGGGAACGCATGATGTTGGAGATAGCAGCGGATGGAAGGTAAGTGAGAGAAGTACCAGAGTCCAACAATGCATTGACACTGGTGTCATAGACATCAACAGACTTAGAAGAGTCCTTGAGTGTCAATCCTTGGAGCTCAACATCGAAAGTGATTGGAGTGTCGATTCCCTGGTCCTCATAGACGTTAACAAGTGGCAAAGTGACAAGGTCACCAGAGTATTTGCTATGATCGATACCTCCGAACAACACAGCACCGGAACCAGATTCACCATCCATGTAAAGAGAGTACAACTGCTTACTGATGATTCCCTGGCTCTTAAGTGCAGCTGGCAAGTTCTCATAAGTGAATGCTCCACCGTAATCATCCATGAATCCAGAGGTGGATGCCTCAAGACCAACCATACCGATACCAAAGACTGGTGTTGTGGAGTTTGACTGGTTAGCAACGGCGAATGAGAAGTCCTTAACAGTTGTGTCGTCGAAGGTCATGTCTGCATAACCCCAAGTACCAGTGGCATATGTGAGATCACCGTACTGGATCAAGAAGAAGGTGTCATTGTTGTGGAATCCCTTGGAGTTGATGTCGTAAGTTCCATACTCCGCACAGTCAATGGTGGCGATGGAGCTGGATCCAGTGGCTCTCTTGTTGACTGGGGACTTGGTAGTTGGAGTTCCCTTGAGCAACTCAAGGTCTGGGTGGATGTTCACCTCTTTCAAGTTTCCCAAGATGTCCTGGACGTTTGGCTTGTGGATGATCTCCTTTTCCTCGAGAAGGACCTTGGCGTCTGGGCTGAGCTTGACCTCCTTGTCGCCACGGAGCAACTTGAGGTCTGGGTTGAGCTTGACCTCCTTCTTGACCTTCTGGGGCCCTGTTGCGGAGCCTGTTGTGCCACAGTACGGGTTGTCGTTGCCGTAGATCCAGAGGTCCGAGGAGCCTGTGTCGATCATCACGTCGAACTTGCTGCTATCAATCTCGATGGTGACGACGTAGTAGGTGCTCTCGTCGGTGAGGTTCATCATTGCGGTACCGTCAACGCCTGAGGAGGTGTCTCTCTTGCTGAGCTCACGCTTGTAGAGCTTCTCTCTGCGGTTTGTTTCCTTGACGGCGGTGGCCAGGGACGTTCCTCTGCGGATGTCGAAGTTGAGGGGCACGATGCCGGCGAGCGACTGTGCAGCCAGGGCCAGGGAGAGCAGCAGCGAGGACTTCATATCTGCTCTGCCTAGAAGTGTTGATGTTGCTGTTAAAAGGGCGGAGAGCAGGGGACGTGGGCATGTGGGCACAGGGGGCCGTACTTATAATTCCAGGAACGTTCTCGGGCGTGGTGATCAAAAAATAAAAGACGAGCGCTGCCGCGGATCTCCGGTACCCTTCTTCTCTTCTTCTCTTTCTCTTCGTTCCTTAATTAATATCAGTACCCACTTCTCGGTAACTGGTGGGCGAATACCCGAGATTTTGGTGCTATTGAATTCGTGGGAGGTCATTTTTCATGGAGGGTAGCACTGCCCTTGGTGGCCTCTTCCCCTTGTGTGACGTTCGAGCGCTAGCTTAGAGGCTGTGTTCCTGACATGACGTTGGCCATATAATACGCCGCGTTGTCTGTACAGAGGGGGCCATGTGGGTCATCCTTTTACCCAATAATTATGGAGCCTCTACAGTGACTCTTTACCTTCCTCAATCTCCATCCTTTCCCGCTATAACTTGTTTTGCCGAGCATCTCTCAAATTTCACCTTGGTCCTTGTACTGTATTGTACTGTACAGGTCGAGCTTCCGCATACAATTACGTAGGTGCTACAAAGTGAGTTATTTCTTGGCTGCAATATCACAACTGCCCAGAGATCTGAAAGGGAGACAGGATAATAACTGAAGTGTGCCGAAAAATCTATAGATAGTGTCGAGCTAGAAAGGCGTGCTGGAGGGCTGGAGGGCTGGAGGATTTAGATTCCCCTCAGATCTGCACGTGCAAAGTGAGTGAGGACAGGATTCTAAAGTATAAGCATAGGGAGTGGGGGAGAGGCTCAAAATGATATCAATGGAGGAGACCCTTTCTTGGCGAAGTGGATGAATAGCCCAGAAGCCCAGAAGAGCCCTTTTCCACCACTTTAACACTTGCATCATGCACCCCAAGCGTTTTATGCAGGGGCCTGAAAACCATAGCACAGATCAGATGAGATCTAGTAGCAGATGAGATCTAGTAGCTACACGAGGAAGGTACAGTGGAATTTATTAATGTAATAATTGAATGGCGATGCTTTTAAATAGCCAAGCCAGCAGCAACTTCGGGAATAGCTTCGAGAGTCTCAACCCACTTCTTCAAATGTGGCCATCCATCAAGAGGAACACCCACCACAGGTGTCAATCTGATCCATGGGAGGGCGCACAAGTCTGCAATGTTCAAATGGTCTCCCACCAGCCATCCATTGTTGGAACCTAATCTCTCCTCGAAGATGTCCATCATCTTGAACAAACTGTCAAGGAACCTCTTTGCGTATGGAGTAGCCTCTGGACCTGCCTTCAAAAGGATAGAGGCAGAGTTGGCCGGTGGGGAATGCGAAGCGACTTGGAACACCATCCACTGCTGTTGATCCCAGTAGAGCTGTCCATCCTTTGGTGTGTATGAGTACTTGCTCTCAGTGTCGTACTTTCCAGCAATGTACATCATGATGGCTGCACTCTCCATCACGTAGTAAGGCTTTCCATCCTCACCAACGGCTGAGAGCACTGGGGCACGTCCACTTGGGTTCTTTTCGAGAAACCAGTCCTGCTTGTTCTCACCGTCTTCCAATGACACAACACGGACATGGAAGTTCTCAATGTTGAGAAGCTTGGTCAGAGCGGTGACTTTCTGACTGTTTGGGGACTGGCTGATGCTGTAGAGCTTGAGGTATGGAGCTTCGAGCTTCTCGAACTTTGGGTCCTTCTCGTCCACGATGATTCCGGCCATTGTTGATATCTGTTTTGAACTTTATCTATATGCCACAGTACTTCCAATAGTTTCACACGTCACGCAATATCAGGAGCTCAAGGGGGCGTCCTGCGCTTTATATACCAGATCCATCGAATCCATCGTCCAACGTTCATGCAAGAAGGGCACACCCGCTTACCTCCGAGATTTGTCACAGCTCTCGGATTCCACGGAGATTGATTTGGCATCAGCACCGAGAACCGACAACCTCGGAAATATGGACGATCCCCACTCCTGGTTGGGGGGTCCCGGATGTGACTATCAATCAACACATGACGAATTGGGATAGTTTAAACCAATCAGAGCACGTCTCTAAGCTCAATTTGGTGAGTCAAACGGCCTCATTCGACCGAGAGAAAGCTGGATGTTCCACGTGGATCCACTCGTACATATGGACACGAGGATCTGCATAAATCTACGTTCATACGATCAGGTACCTCTCGATATCTCCTTTGTATTGACGATATATCAAGCTGAATTCAATGTTCACTACGCTTACGCAGCTGGAACACAGTGTAAAGAGGATACAACTGTTCCTTGGATGCAATCTCCACAAGGGAGGTGTTGGAAATAGCTGCAATTCCAGCATCCTCGACAACTTCAAACTTGGACAAGTCAACCACTGACACGAGCTTATCATCTTCAACACTCTCCACTGATGCAATGAGTTTGTGATTTGTATATGTGATGGATATGACCTTATGTGGCAACTCAACAATCTTGTGCAATGACAGCTTCCCCTCTTCACCAAGTTCAAGGACCAACACACACTTCGTGGCCTCCACGAGGACTGCAACCAAGTTATCGAACAATGGCACAATTTGGGAAACACAGATCTCACTCAATATTTCATCACCTTCAGTCTGGAATTTGGATGGCACTTGGTGGAATTCATCCATGTATGGTTCAATAACCTCTCTAACGTTAAATGTGTCCAACTTCTTCCCCTCGACCCAGTTCCATGAGATCATAAGGTCATCACCACCACCACTTAACAAGGTTGTTGGTTGGGACTCTGGAATTACAACTTTGTTAACAAACTGTTTATGTCCAAACAAATAGTTCTTAATAACGAATCCCTGTGGATATCTTGAGATTCTGATGTGTTCATCACGATCACAAGTGATGACGTATTGTTGGCCATCAAACTCACCAATGGTGAGGTCTGTGAGCATAGAGACGTGTCCCAGTACTGGGTCAGTCTCAGAGTTGATTGTGATTGGCTCATTGGAGTCGATAGAGACAGAGTAGACATCACCGAACTTATCTCCAAGTACGAGTTCTGTTCCTGAAGTTGATGATGTGATTGCGGATGGTCTCTTGGGGAATGGTTGTCTCTTGATCATCTTCAGCACGTTAGAAGAGTCATCTCTGTTGATCTCAAAGATCACTCCAGCCTTGTCGGAATCAGTGGCAGCGACCAAATGCTTTTCATCCTTTGTGAGATGTAGGGCTCTCACGTAGTTGTACACCGTTGGTGCACCGGCGCCTGGAGTAGGCACTTTTGGTTCTGTGTTGTTTGATTTTCTCTTCTTCTTTGAAGGCTCCTCTTCAGACTTCTTCTCCTCGTTCGCCTTGATCTGTCTCTCCTGTTCCTTCTTCACTTTCTCCTTAATGGTCTCGGTGGTGTCGATCTCATCTGCCCAGCTCCCGACAAGCTTTCCGTCAGCGGTGGAGAAGACCTGTATGTGGTTCTTGCTGGCGGTGTAGAGCAGCTGGCCATCAGAACTAGCGAGCACAATGTGGAATGGGTGCTTCATTTTGTTCAGTTTGTATGGTTTTAGTGGTGTTTGAAGCCATATGAAAAGGTGGAGAAGAGAAGCTCATCGGTGGGTCTTCTCGGTAAATATTTTCTGTGCTTATGTAAATGATTTGTAAGCGAGTCTTCGCTTTGGCACCAACCTCGAGCAGTGTGTCAAACGACACCTTTAAATGGGGATCAAAATTGTTATCCGGGTTTTAAAAGTTGGTGATTCACTGAAAAATAACTGGAGAGTATATGATAAAAATTTGAGGGCAATTAGAGCCACTTTTCCTTATAAAACTCCTCGCCTAAGACCGCTCTCTACCCCTGGCGTCAGGGACCGCCATACAAATTTTAGCCTACACCGGAAAATTTAACAACTTCACTTACAGCTCCATTGGATTCTGTTGGAAGCAGCACCGCCCCTATCCAATTGCACAAACACTTGATTGTTCCATAGAGACACTCTCTTGAACAATATCCACTCCTTTGTTCCTCCAAAAGATCACTTCCTTATCTCCTCTACCAAAGAAGCACACGACACAGCATAATGCCCTCCACACAGCTCACCCACCACACGATCAAAAACGGCTGGTTCAAAGAAGTGTCTGACGAGTCCTTCCCCGGCCAGGCACTCGAGCTGAAGGTCAAGCAGATACTCTACACGGGGAAGTCCGCGTTCCAGGACATCCTGGTCTTCGAGAGCACCGATTATGGCAACGTGCTGGTGCTGGACGGCATCATCCAGGTCTCCGAGCGTGACGAATTCGCCTACCAGGAGATGATCACACACATCCCGATCATGGCACACCCAAATCCAAAGTCCGTGCTTGTGATTGGCGGTGGCGACGGTGGTGTCCTTAGAGAAGTGGTGAAGCACGAGTCCATCGAACGCATTGTCCTTGTGGAGATTGACCAGGTGGTGATCGATCTGAGTAAGAAGTACCTCCCACACATGTCCACCGCCTTCTCACATCCCAAAGTGGAGGTCAAGCTCTGTGATGGCTTCAAATACCTTCAGGAGCTTGCAGACTCTACGAACAAGTACGACATCATCATCACGGACTCATCGGATCCAGACGGGCCCGCTGCTGCGTTCTTCCAAAAGACCTACTTCCAACTACTATACAACTCCCTCAACGAAGATGGAATCGTGATCATGCAGGCATCAGAGAATGTCTGGCTCAAGATTGAGAACCTTACACGATTGCAAAAGATCACAAAGGAAGTGTTCCCAGTGGTCAACTACACATACACTACCGTACCAACTTATACGTCTGGACAGCTTGGATTGATCATCAGTTCCAAGAACCCAAATGCTAAACTTGATACACCATTGAGGAAGCTTCCAGAGGAGAAAGAGTATGAACAGTTCAAGTATTACAACAGCGAGATTCATAAGGCAAGTTTTGTTCTCCCAACTTGGGCGAAGAAGTACATCAAGTGAGCTACTGCTTTACTCTCTACAAGATATAAAACTGTCATGTCATAACGTCGTTTCATGAGCTATTTAAAACAAATAATGATTGCATATACGTAAAACCCAACTCCCTCAGTAGGTATAATCAACCAAATATGTCATCAATTGCAGATTTTGCCTTCTTTTTCTTGAGCTTCTTCTTGTCCTTCTTGCCATCAGCCACAGGGGCACCAGCACCAAAGATATCATCAATAGCGGATGTTTTCTTCTTTTTCTTCTTCTTCTTGAGTTCAACTGATCCAGAAGACTCACTTGACAATTTCCTCTTCTTAACATCCTTTGGCCTCACAACTGGCTCTTCAACTTTAACAGGAACTTCAACTTCTTCGCCCAACTCCTCTCCAATCTCCTCTCCCAAATCGCCCACGTCGCCAGTCTCCTTGACACCTCCAACACTTCTCCGGCTCCTTACATATGACTCCATCCCATTAACCTTCGCCAAAACGCTAGAAACACGGGCCAACATCCCCACTAGTGTCAATCCAAGCGTAACAAACTGTCCCAATGCAATGATCCCATTGAACGCCCTATAACACTTCTTAACAACAACACTCTGGATCTTATACACCAGCACCCAAATCTTGTTCTTCCCCTTTTCATCATTGTGAGACCCCTTCAATAGGACGATAAGCTTGGTAAGATCTCGTTTTAAAGTGTTGAAATGTTTCCACCAGATGGCAACACGATGTTGATTCTTGTTACGATGATGCAGGAGTCTGATGAGTGAGTATTCGTGCTCCAATGATCGCATTTGCTCCGTTGAAAGAAGGCTCATCATGGATGTGATATCAAGGAGTCCAAATATTACACCTGACTGGAACGATAGTGATTATTTTTCGTTGTTTTTGACTCAAGTTGGAGGTTGGGGTACCTGATGCTCATCCCTCCTGTTTTGATTTTTTTTCCTGGTCCGTCTCGATCACCACTGCGGAGAAGCTACCGGAGTTCCGTTTCTCATACAAATCTAGGGCCTGATTTATATAGATCTACGTCAGTGTTTAAGACGGTCAATGTGACATCAAATTTTTAGTGCACCCTCAATGCTCATGCCGTCAGTGTACTTTTTGCGATGCTCTGCTCAAGCCTTCAAGGCGTTGGTGCCAGGCAGAGTTGTTGGCTATGGAAGATTGTGTGTGATGAAAGATGTGCGAGTTGGCCCTCAAGGGTAATGCAATGTGTGTGTCGTAATTTCGTGAGTGATGTGAAGAAAGAGAAAAAAAAATCAGAGTCCAGAGAAGGCTCCACTGTATGCGAGGGACCAGGTCAAAGACTGTCCGTTGTCCAAGTATGAGTTGTTGAAACCAGATCCACTGAAGAACTTGTACGAGGTGGCAGGGTCAAACAAGGCCATGTTCAACATCATGATACCCTTCCACCCATCATTGACATTGTTCAAAATGGCAGCAAGCTTCTCATCCCACTCCTCCTTACAGAATGTCGGTGTTCTGATCAATGAACTGACAGACGTGATTGGGATGGCGTGGATCATCTGGATGTACTCCAAGTTGTTACCAAAGTATGTTGTGTGGTCGACCTTGTTTTCAAAAAGGATGCCAGTGACCTTGTTCTTGATGAAGTTAGGTGGCTGGATTGTGTTGTCATCGGCCATGAGGAAGTAGCAGTTGATGGAGACAGCCATGACACCCAACTGCAAAAGAGATCTCTGCTTCAACGCAGCATCTCCAATGGCATTTCCCCACATCATGGTAGCATACCAGGCGTTATAGTCCTCTGAACTGGACTCTTCGTCCTTACCATCACCAGAGGCATAAAGACCCTTGGCCCAGGAGTGCCCGTGGAACCAGTCAAATGATCTGAATGCTGGGAAGTACGCATCACCATCCTTTGGGGAGGCGATGTCTCTGCAGAGATCATTGACCCAGTCCTTAACACCATTGACCCAATTACCTCCCATGTCGGAATCAACAGTGGCAATGAGAGCAGCAGCCATGATATGGTATCCATAGTGGAAGTGGTGGTCGTTGTAGTAGGAGTTACCGTAGTCAGCAGATCCATCAGCAGTGGAAAGAACTCCTTTCCATGTTTGGTCATAGGACAATGGGTACTGCTGCTTGTTGTCAGTGAATCTTGCCATTGCAGTTTTCAAATTTGGCAACAAAGTGTTGGTCAAAGAGTCATTCTTCAAGATGAAATGTGTCACATAAACAATCCAGGCATACTTGGCCAAGATCTTACCAGAAGTGTACATGGAGTCAATGTTCGACTCACCGATAACGTTTCCCTTCACTTCGGAGCTTGCAGCGTTGCTGATGGCATTGAGGACACCGGACGACCATTGTGGAGCTCCCTTTCCTTGAATGGTGGTCAATGGTGCAAATGTGAGATTGGAAGGAACACTGAGCTGGAAGTTGAAGCTGTTGGTCAAGTAACAAGTTGCGACACCCTTAGTGGTCGTGCTCAACTTGACAGAGGTAGCAGCAGAGGACATGGAGCTGGCAAATGTCTTGACATGGTGTGGGAGGGCAAACATGGCGGTCTTGCCACTGTTAGATGAACCTGCGGTGGAGTAGTTGATGGAGTAGGTACCGGTGGATCCAGAGACTGATCCAGAAAGAGTACCACGGGTTGGGTAGCATCCTGCAGCATTGTTGAATACACTTGTGTTATCACTGGCAACAAGTTGGAAAACGGCACCGTTGACAGCCTGGTTTCCCACGATGGTGTTGGCATCCTTCATAGCCAAACTCAAGCTCTGGCCGCTTGGAATGGTGACATAGAGAGTCCAGGTGACACCAGAGTTCAACTTGATGCTGTATGCATTGATTCCGGATCTTGGAGATGTGATACCAGTGACCGAAGTGATGACAGACGTGCTCTTGAGCTGTGGAATCAAGTTGTAGTAGATGGCGGTGACGAAGCCCATACCTTGGACCAATGGAGCAAGCAAGTATCCCTGGGAGGCACTGTAGATATAGCAGTCAGCGGACAAGTGGTTCAAGTTCTTCATTCCCAAGGTAATACCGGAGTTGAAGTCAGTGGAACCAAACACCATCTCTTGGATTCCAATTGGAGAGTAGAAGTGCCCAACAGGATTAGCTGAAGCGTCTGGTCCGAACACTCTTGAGGAGGACAATGGCTGGTACATGGCCAAACCTTCGAGTCCAGGGGTCTTGGAAAGCCAAACGGAGTATGGGTGTGTGAAGACGGTGTTTGTCTGGTCACCAAGAAGCATGTTGGCATAGAACTTGTTGGTTGCAACTGGGAGGTTGTTGTTATCAACCTTGGATGGGAGAGAGACCGGATGCGTAGTCTTAGAGAACTTGGAGATAGGTGCATTGGAGGAGATGGCGGTGCTGAAAACATCAGCAGCAGAAGCCTCGGCCGATGTTGGCTGCTGGAGAATTTGCTGCTCCTGTTGTGGTGCTTGTTGCTGGGAGGGCTCGTCTCTGTGGGATGATGTGGTGAGCTTCTTGAACTTGGACATGAGCTTCTGGTACTTGCCCCTGGAGGAGGACGAGGAAGACAACTCGGTAGCGGATGCCTCCTCAGGAAGAGGCATTGGAGGTCTGTCGTACATGGTCTCAATTGGCGGAGTGAAGGGCGTTTGGTGAAGAGCAGGAGGGATAGCAAAACTGGTGGCAGAGGCGGGTGATCTCAGATGGCAGAGATCGGTTGAATGTGGGTGTTTCTGGGGTGGAAAAGCGGGACCAAGAAGATGCTTAGATGCAAGCAAAGGACAGACACCAGGCAACTTATATACTCTTCCCCGGAGTCCTAGATGCCACAGATAGCGGGGGATCGTCCACGTGGAGACACGAAAAGGCGACGAGTTTCACTGACACAAAGCGAATTCTTGTTTACCTTTCGCGCGGTCACGTGATATGTTGTGCACGTGACCTGCCAAATTCGCACGGGCAAACAGCGCACCCGGCCGATCACCGAGCCCTTGTAACACCGCTGCACAACACGTCCCCCTGACGCACAGTTTCTCCGTTTCTAGGCACTTTTAAGGGGTGATTTAAGTGGGATTTAGAGGGGTCTTACACCAGAAAGTGATAGCTGAAGTTGCACAATGACGTCGCTGGTCGAGAGTCAGAGGAATTGTGAGTGTTTGCGGAGAATTGCCAACCTCCCCGTGTAAGCCAAGATACTAACAACGCCCAAGACGTCCTCAACACAATCGCATCGGTGCAGACGAGTAATGGTCTGAAGCTCCTGGTGATCGATGACGTGACTGAGCGATTGATATTTGAACTCGTGACCAAGAACGAGCTGCTCAAGATGGTTGCTGGTACGTAAAATTCCCACCACAGATACCCCTCCTTTTAATCAGCATTGTATACTAACCACATTTGGACTACAGCCATCGAGAAAGTTGACAAACCAAGAAACACACAACCGCAACTAGAAGCCATTTACATTTTAGAACCAACAAAATACTCGGTGAACTGCATGTTGACGGACTATCAAGTGGTACCGATACGTTACAAAGCTGCACACATCTTCTTCCTTCCAGGCCTCACACAGGATGTCCAACAACTGATCCATTCAAACATTCAAATCCAAAGAAGCATACGTACTTTCCAAGAGTTCCAATATGCAATTGATCCAAAGGAATCGTTGGTCTTCACCACAAGAAACCAACAGGCCCTCCAGGTATTCTACAACAAGGAATGTATGACACTGACAACGGAGACCATTTCTCGCACAGCACAGGCATTGGTCAGTCTCTGTGTACTCACCGGTGAATTCCCCATCATCAGATACTACCAACCTAATGAGACTGATGGATACTTCCTAGGTTCAGTCCTGCCTAAGCTTATCGCTGAGGAGTTCTTGACACAACTGAGGGAGTACGCAGGGTCACACGAGGACTTCCCACCACCATCCACACGACAGAGAGCAGTGTTCATCATCACTGATAGAACTATGGATCTGTTTGCTCCATTGTTGCATGAGTTTACGTATCAGGCAATGGCCAATGACATTATTCCGGATGTTAACGACGGTGTGTTCTCATACAAGGCTGAGAACGAGCGTGGAGAGAAGGAGTACAAAGAGGGTAAGTTGAACGATAAGGACCCTGACTGGGTAGCACTCAGACATTTGCATATCATTGATGCAAAGGAGCTCTTCTCTACGAGATTTGAGGAGTTTTTGTCAAAGAATGAGATGTTCATTGATAGATCCAAGATCAAGGACACTTCTGACTTGGCCATGACGATGGCTCGTATGGATGGGTTTGATGAAGAGAGAAGAAGGATTGTGATGCACAAGACGCTCATTGAGATGTTGATGTTAAAGAATGCAGAGATGAAGCTTGCGGATATCGCAGAGTTTGAACAGAACTTGGCCAATTTCGGTGTTGACATCGATGGAGAAAAGGTGAAGAATTTGGCCGATCAACTCATCAGGTACCTTGTTTCGAGCACATATGATTTCTTTGATAAACTGAGAGTAATTGTGATGTATGGATTCTACAGAGGGGGTCTCATTGAGAAGGATTATATTAAGTTATTCAACGTCATGGGTTTGCTCTCATTGCAGGAGATCCAAAAGGCACTCACATATGTCCAGAACTTTGAGCTTGTGGGATTCAAACTGATCAAGCCAAACTTGAAGAACAAATCCACATTCAAGAGAGAGTTCTTACATGAATCAATCTCAGAAGGATCATACAACACATCAAGATTCAGACCAAGTATGAACTCCATCATCAGCAAAGTGGTTCAGAACTCCCTTGACCAAGAGAAGTTCCCATACCACGGAGACCAACCAATCGATGACGACTCTGATATCTCAAGAACCAATTCAACTGCCACAACATCATTGAAGAACCCAAGACACAAGGCTGCCTGGGCCAAATCAAACACACAATATCAAGCACCAAGACAGAGGATCTACTACTTCGTTGCAGGAGGAATCACACACTCTGAGATCCTTACTGCATACGAGTTATCCACCAAACTTGAGAAAGATGTGATCATCGGAGGTGATGAGATCCTCAACCCCGAGATCTTCGTGAAACAGGTGTACAACCTCACTGTCCCAAGACAACATTTACAACTCCAAGCAGATCTCAAGAGCAAGCAACCAACACAGGCCCCCAAATACCTCTTGGAAGTTGAAAGAAGAACCAAGACTCCCACACCACAGGCACAGGCACAGGTCAAGCCACAAGCCAAGCCAATGGATCAACCAAGATCTGCACAGGTGCAAAGATCCGCAACTTCAGCTAGTACCAACGATGCTGCTCAAAAGGCTGGAAAGCGTGAGAGATTCAAAAAGTTGTTCAAGAGTTGATATTACTACTGCCCGGAGGATATAAACAAGACAATCGTTCTAATGCATATAACCATTTACTCTGTGTAACTTTCCATCATTAGGGCATAGTCCCTGTTATCTAGTACCCATCATAGTGCTCCTCGCCTTGACCTTCAGCATCGTTCGGTGGGTATTGGCCCTGAGCATACCGGCCAGATCCATCGTCATATCCACCATACTGTTGATGATTCACAGGTTGTGGGTAACCAGGTGCAGTGTTGAAAGGTGGTTGTGGTGGCTGTTGTGGGTATCCCTGTGCTCCATAGGCAGGACCATATGCTGGTGGGGTGTAGTACTGTCCATATCCATACAACCCTGGTGGAGGGGATGGTGCAAAGGTCTGGGCTCTCTGGGCTCGCAACTGTTGCGGCAACATCTCTACCCATGCAAGTGGTTGTCGTTGCTGATTGTGCTGAATTTGCTGATTGTGCTGATTGTGCTGATTGTGCTGATTGTGCTGATTGTGCTGATTGTGGTGACTGGGCTGCTGCAGAGTCCCTTGTGATAGATAGTCAAAAAGTGCTTGTCGCTGTTCATATGTCTCTGTATATGGCATATCCAACGGGTTCGGTTGTGTATGCTGCTCTGCTTGCTGCTGGCCCTGTAAATTCCACGAGTTACCATTGGCCGTAGACTCACCCTCATCGTCATAGAAGCCATCACCGAAGCCTGTGCCTTTCTTCTTGTTCGTGTTGTTGTTGATCTTCTGCTGCGGTTCTCTGGCCTCATCTCGCTCTGCTCTCGGCTTGTAGTTGTCGTAATAGGCTCGCTCCAGCTTCTCTATCGGCGTGAAGTACGCATCCCGTGTCTCCTTCTCCAGCAGGTCCAGTCTCCCGCTTCGGATGTGCTTCCTGTAGTCGCTGTTCTTGTTGTACTTCCTACGTACTCTCTCCTCAATCTCGAGTCGTTGTGCCTTCTGCGGCGTGCACTCGGTGAGAGACTGGTCTCTGAAGGACACGATTTTGGCTGCCTCGAGCTCCTCATCGGGGGATAGCACCCACTGCTCTTTACTCTGTGCCATATCCTTCTCGCTGGATGTTTAAAGTGCAAACAGCGGTCGTTGTGGTGGTGTAGAAGAGCCGTTACCGTACAAAACGCTAATGTTTTGATATCCACAACAGAAAACCATCGCGACTCCGGAGAGCAGTACTAAACTACCGACCAGCCACTAAAATCTACAGAACAACCGTTTTAACTTTTTAACATTTTTTTGTAGTTTTATGAATCATGAAAATGAAAACCTAGTTGTACATAAATAACCATTACCTGCTTTTTTTGCCCTTTGTGGGACGCGTGTTGTGGTGGAGCTCGAGTGGTGTTGTGATCTCGTCTCCAGGGAGGGCTCGTCTCAGCAGATCGGGACGGGGATCCCTTTGTGGTATGTGTAGTTGGGAATGTGATGCGATGTGATGGGAGAAGTGATGATGATGTGTATGAAGCTAACTTAGAACTTCATCTGGTGTGGTCTGTCACCGGACTTGAGGGAGAAGGTGGCAGCAAGGTACTCCTTCAAGAATGGTGTCTTCTTGAGCTCGGCAATGAGGGCCTTGTCAACGTTCTTCTGGTCGGCAATTCTCTCCTCCTTGATCTCCTTCTTTGGAGCCTCCTCACCGAAGAAGGCAGCCTCGGACTTGGTCTTCTTGGAGGCCTTCTCACGGGCAAAGTACTCAACATCGAACTTGGCGACATCCACGGCGGACACGTCAACCTGGGTGGAGGTGGCAATAACGTATCTGGCGTTGACGCGTCTCAATGGGACACCGTTGACCTTGAATGGGCCGGAGACCAAGAGGGTGTTGTCCTTCAAGTTCTTGAGGTACACCACTCTCTTTCCTCTGAAGCGGCCGGCCAAGAGGATGAGCACGGTTCCTGGCACGAGGGAGGCTCTGAGCTTCTGAGGACGCTGGGTCTTTCTGGTCTTCTTAGCGACTGGGAGGTCCTCGGCTGGGTACCACTTTGGGGCCTGTGTAGCGGACATTTCTGTGGGGTTTGTTTGGGTTGAGATGGGGTCTGCACACTCTAAAAGGTGGTGATAGTGGAGTGCCAAAGAGTCAGTGCTTAAGCTTTTGTTTTGCGTGGTGCTCCGGAGCTGAAAAAAACGCGAGCGGTGTTGCGCGTACCGGACCTGTTGCTACTGTTTCGCGAACCCGTTCGATGCGCTTCCACTCTCTCCCCCGCGCTCAGTTTCGCGAACCGGGTGGGCGCGCTCTCGTTATCGGCCGGTGTGCAGGTGTTTTGCGATGGCTTTTCGTGCGCGCCTGGGCGTGACTGTCTGAAATTCGCGGAGGTCTTCATTCTACGTTGCTGCCCTAAGTTGCTAAGTTTAGTCACGTGACATATCATTAGGGCTTCATACTCAGTGAGCACGCACAACAACCCCACATGCAATGCGTTCCCCAGCATAGTTCCACACACCAACAACAGGGACGTAGTCAGCAGAGACACTATCTCCAACGGTTCCCACGAGCTCAGGTGTAGTGTAAACAGTGTAATGGCAAAGATCAGAGTACTCATACTGCTTGAACTGCTCCTCTGTGAGTCCCAAGTTTGACACAATTGTGCCATTGTTCCCCTTATACATCGACTCTTGTAATGATAGGGACTTGATCAAGTTGTCTCCTAGGGACTCCACTTCATCCACTTCGTCATCTTCGTACAGTGATGTGATCTTTTTGTAGGCCAATCCACCCCATTCGGCATCTGCACCTTTTGGAAGCTCTTGCACTTGTACCACGATCAAAGAGTTCAATGGGGTAGACCCCTCATTGACCTCACTGTAAGCCTCCCAAACTTTACAAACAGACTTGACGAGTGATTCATCCTTCACGAATGAAACCACAGACAGTTGGTTTATGCATCCAACAACCTCCTTCACATTATCGAAATGCTGTAATGATAGCACTGCATTGAACAACCCACTCTGTGTACTCAACTCCATGGATGCAGGCACCAATGGGATCTGTCCACTTAACGAGGCCACAAGGTCTTCATCAATGATTGTCTGTGAGTATGGTCCAATGTTTGCTGGTGCCCAATAACTGCGTCCTTGAACGTGTAGACCGGTCTTCTTGGATGAGTCTAGTAGTACCACCACGGAGAGTTGAAGTTCACAGTTCGATGGGAGGACAGTCTGGACACAAACACGTGATGGTGGTAATGGTTGGCTGAAACTTTTGACGTAGATGGCATTAATTTGTGCGAAGTTGGACATTGACTTGATTAATAGTGTGGAATGCTGGATGTGTGATGAGTCAATGTCGTGGTCTTTAAGAATTGTTGTGAGTTGTGTGAACACTTCTTCCACTTGTTGTGAAACTGATAATGCTGATGAGGTGAGATTTGAGATAAATAGCTTGTTTCCCAGTACTTTGACGACTTTTGATGGTATGCTTTGGAATTCCTTGATCCCTTGTGTTGATGATGCTGTGGTATCTTCAGATGTATGGCTCAGTTCCTCATAAATCTCCTTAAACTTTGGTCTCAGTAGTCCCTCACGAACAGGAAGGAACTTTGACCAATCCACTCCAGCTTCCTTAACACTGTGATATTCTCCATCTTCTTCTGTCTTCTCCACAACCTTCACTGTTGGCTTCAAATAGGCCACTTGATCATTAGACACTACGCTCTCCGCCTCCACGATCTCAAGCTTCTTGACAAAGAAAGGGGCATCAAGAACAAGACTCTCAAATTCTCCACCTTCTCCACAGATGTGCACGTCAAACCTTTGGTTCAGCCTGATCATAGTTGGATACATCTCTTTCAAACTCTGGCCCAAATGTGTCTCATTGAGCCCCACGGCAGCGACTTTGATAAGACGTGCATCCATTGCAGATTCCACCATCTCCGTCATCAACTCCAACTGATCCCTTTGCCATAAGAACGCCAATGACGTGAGTCCCAATCGTGAACACACATCCTCAACACGGGTTCTTTGGTATGATGACAAGATTGCACCCACAGATACGGCATCCACTTCGGGGTGCTCAGTCTTGACCTTGTTCAACAAGAGGTACAGGTCCTCAATCTCATCCATCTCCGTGCGCTTATAGTCTAAGCTCTGGTTCTTAGAGGTCCCCACGATATCTCCGCGATACATGGGCACACCAACACACTCTTCGTAGAAATCCAGAGCGTCATGCCCCACTGTTTGAAACATGAAGGAGTCTAGTTCCTGGACATCGTGATCCTTTGGTCTCAGATTGGCCAGAGCGACGAGCTCGTGTCCGTTCGCCAGACAGTGGAGGATGTTGAAGCACGAGTCCTTTCCTCCGGAGACCAATGCCACCACCTTCATCTCTGATTTGTACTTTTGAAGTCCTCTTATATGTGCTGAAATAACGTACAAATCAAAGAGGGTTTGGCGATGAGGTGGAAGTGCTACGCATGCAAATTGGCTACTATGAGGTGTTGCCCCTACCACTGGTTCGGGCCACAGCGGAGTAAACTACGTAAAGCCCCCCTAACACCAACAACTGAGCACGGATTCCGTCCACTGGAATAGCAAATTGCACACCAGGAACAATGCATTCGACACTATAACACCCAATCTCCGAGGATCAGTAATTTGCTCAGCCCAAGCCGCCTCCAAAAGCCCCAATAACGCGTTCATCCCAAGCCGCCTGCCCACCGGTGATGCAGATGAGCAAATTAAACCACCAGCTGCTTAAAAAGGGTCCAGATCCGCCCCCCCACAGCACTCCACACCCTCTCCAAATCTCAGATCTCCAGCAGACAAACGATGAAGATCCCACAGGTGCTGCTCACAGTACTGCTAGTCGGTGCTGTGCGTGCGCTGGTGATCGTGGACTCGGTGCTGGCGACGAAGTGCATCTACACGATGAAGGACTACGACTGGGGGTGCAATTCCACGAGCCAAGGTGCCACTCACTACTCTTGTCGGTGTCACAACATCGACTGGGTCGGGTCCGTGACGCTGTGTTTGGAGTCCAAGGGAGTGAATCACTCGAGGGAGTACATCGATCATGCGTACAGACATCTGAGGAGACGGTGTATCGACAAGGGCCGGATCGATTGGTCCGTGGATGTGCTCAAGTGGTACATGAACAACGCTACAAACTACGTCCAGGAGGTCCAGGAGAAGGATCTGCATACTCAGACATACCACCCAATAACGATGAATGAGACCTCGTTCGCATATTATGAGAGATCGTTCAACCATATCTATGCACATGTGATACGGTCTCAGGGATATCAATGGGGGTTTGTCTTCTTTTGGACTTTTGTGCTAACATGTGGCACTCTCTACAACTTCACACGTCATTTCATCTTCAAATACACAGGAGTGGCACGTTCGAGACATACATCACCATGGATCAACAAGCTCAGATCCAAATTCACACTACCGAACCTCTTTGCATACTCAGAGTACAGAATCTTTGGCATCTGGCCAATTCACATCCCCAAGACATTTGAATCAATCATCCTATTCTTCTTCTCAGCATACATGATCCTCTCAGCCACCACAGGATATTCCATCGACCTCCCCAACGCGTACATGAATGGAAGATTCTGGCAACTCATGGACCTCATAGGGTACCGTACCGCACTCTGTTCATTTGGGTTGATCCCATCAACGTTCTTCTTTGGAATCAGAAACAATCCATTCATCAAACTAACAGGATCCAGTATCCAGACGTTCATGACCTATCATAAGTGGAGTGCATGGGGGATGTGTATCCATGCATTGATCCATAGTGCAGTTTGGACCTCGTACACCATTGTGGAAGGTGATTATGCCGCATGGGCGATGGATGCGTATTGGCAATGGGGAATCGCGGGGACTTCTGTATGCTTTGTGATGTTGTTCTTTGCCTCGTCCATTTGGAGAGAACTGGCATATGAGGTGTTTTTGTTCTTCCATCAGGCCTTTGGTGCATTGTTCATTGTTACTATGTGGTATCACTGTATCGGCATGGGATGGATGGGGTGGCTATACGCATCTATTGTGATCTGGGTATACGACAGAGTTGTGAGATTTGTCTCTGTGTTGGGTAATGGTGGTGTGAAGAGAGCCAAAATTACGAAATTGGGAGATGAACTGATTAGAGTTGTGGTGGAGAGACCAAAGGATAGTGCATATTTCTCTGGTGCTTACTACTATTACTACTTCCTGAACATGCACTTGAGATTCTTCCAGTCACATCCCTTCTCGGTCTTTGAATCACAGAGAGCAGATGAAGAGGGTTATTATGCTATTGTGATCAAGGTGCACAAGGGAATCACAAAGAAGATGATGAGACAACTCGAAAGTCTAAGAAACAAGAACTCGATGCTAGTTAATGTCCTTTGTGAAGGTCCCTATGGAGCACCAATCCCACTCAGAACACATGAACAGTTTGTGTTCATTACAGCTGGTGTTGGATTCACACCTTGTTATTCACAGGCAATTGACTTGATCAAGAACAACATCCTGAGAGGCAAGAACACATTGGTCAAGTTTGTATGGGTGGTCAAATCCAGAGCATACTACGATCTGTTCCAAGAGGACATGCAATACCTCACTGCCAATGGAGTTGAGCTGACTGTGATCATCACAAGAGAGGCAGGTGCAAACATGTCTCTTCCGTCTTCAACAGAGGATGTCTCAAAGGCTGAAGCCACCGAGAAGACCGAGAAGAGCTCGGATCAAGAGATCACCAACCTACTTGGAGGTTCAACACCTACAGCAACACGGTTCGAGCTATTGGGACAGAGACCATCACCTGCGGAATTGGTCAAGAAGACGGAGCTCAATGGGTCCACATGTTTCATTACCAGTGGACCAACGATGTTCGTGGACCAGGTGCGGGGTGCGGTGAGTAAAGTGGTGAAGACTGCGGAGGTGAGGGTGGATCTCTACGACGAGTCCTTCTCCATGTGATGATGAAGATGCTTATGATTCTTACGATATTCATTGAACATACACGCTTGTTTATACAAAACCCCACGATAGATCCCAGATCTGAGGATCGATGCACCCCCTGGAGACAGCAACAAAGGCAGCCATGAAGGTTGCGGGCATCATCGATAGGTGCACATACAGTGGAGCTGCGTGGAATGTAGCAACAATAGCGGTGCAAGGTATATAAAGGAACACAGAGGACCCAATTCCTCCTCTGAAGAACACACACGGTCTCTTGGTAACTCATACTATCCCAATTCCTCCATACACCACAACAATGACTCTCAAGATCGGCGACAAGCTCCCTACAGACTACACCTTCCAGTACCTGGACACGACTTCCAACGAGCCAGCCTCTCTTCCGGCCTCCAAGCTCGCCAGTGGCACCTGGGTGCTCGTGGGTGTCCCGGCAGCCTTCTCTCCACCGTGTTCAGAGCAGCACCTTCCAGCCTGGATCTCCTCCGTGGGCCAGTTCCAGGATAAAGGAGCACACGTTCTGGTTGTGAGCGCAGACAACCTCTTTGCCAACTCCGCGTGGGCCAAGAAGCTCGGTGCCAGCGACTCGATCCAGTTCGTGTCTGACCCTGGCGCAGCATTCGTCAAGGCCACGGGACTGTCTACCAAAGAAGTTGCACCACTGGGCGAAGTGAGCGGCCGTTTTGCCCTGGTTGTGAAGGATGGTGTTGTTGCGTACGTGGGCAAGGAGAAGAGCGTTGGCGACGTGACGGTGTCCTCTGCGGAGACGGTGCTCAAGACACTCTGAACTGCTCCATAATGGTGATTGATCCGCCCAATTGATTTTTGAATGATGTTTCTGTCTCTAGATCCCCCACTTGTAGCCCCATTAAAAATATAAAGGACAGAAAAGGCGGCAGAGTGTGGCCCATATAAAAGCCATCGGCATCCTGCCAGAGATGTGGCACCGGAGTTCGCGACCTCAGAAGCCAAAACAAACTTCAACACCAACTTCCACAGCCTCCACCAGATGAAGCTCACAACCACACACTTCCGCCCAATTGCACACCACACGACACCTGCAATGGAGCTGGCAGACCCGGAGAGCAATCCCTGGGCAGATGGCGACCCTCCCAGCACCAGCACGTTGCAGCCGCCCTTTGTCTCGAGCGCAACGGAGCACCAGAAGCCAGAGCTGCCCACAGCGTCAACTGCAACAAGAACAAGAACAAGAACAGCTCCACACCAGAGAAGCCCCTCGAAACAAGCAGACGTCCACGGTCCAGCACGTGACCTTGTCTGCGGTGTCTGCGTCGTCAACTTCCACCACCTGCGAGGCCCAGAGGTGGAGTACTCGAGGCTCCAGGCACCGCTGGGTGTGGATGTGGCACAGCTCTGGCCACACTTGCCCTTCCAGGCGCTCCCCGATGGTGCACACTCATACGAAGAGACGTTCTCCTACTTCACGTTGAACTACCCGGGTGATGATATCTCACCGCCAACCACGCTCTTCGCCATTGCATGTGCCCGCCAGATACGCTCCGATGAGCTCTTGGAGAAAGACGCAGATGTCACCAGGTCCTCCGTGCAGAAGGCCATTGTCGTGATATTGAGACAGCCCATCTATGGACAGATCAAGGAGAAGTTGAGCATTGTCACAAAGGCGTTTTTCGAGCAGAAGAACTTCCATGACACATACATTGTGGATGTGCTGTTCCAGAACTTGCAGATTATGTATGGGGAAGACGTTACCAGTGTGGATGAGAGTGATTTCTACTCCGGTCTTTCACTTAGGGCACTTGTACGAGATTTTAAAAAAGAAGTTTTGACAATAGTGAAAGCCATGATTTTGGAGAAACGTGTGGCATTCTATGGTTCAGATCCAACCAAATTGTGCCTCACAGAGTTTGCATTCATCAGTTTGATCCCCAATCTTATCAATAACTTGATGGATTGCTCATCACCTGAGATGGACACTTATGCCAAGGGTTTGAAACCAACAACAAGTTTCCAAACATCAGATAGAAACTCCGTGCTGGCATTCGCAGGATTACCACTCCAAATATTCGGTAAAGGTGGTGTGTTTGCCCCCTACTGTCCCTTACAACAATTTGATGAGTTGAAGAAGATCGACTACTACGTCATGGGTACATCCAACGCACTTTTACTCACCCACAAATTAAACATGTGTGACGTTCTCGTGAACCTGGATGCATTCACAGTGGAGATCCTCAACACAAACTTGGTACAACCACTACAATTGACTTCACATGATAAGAAGTGGATGTCACAACTATCCACGAGTGTCGCTGCATCTTGGACCGAGGGATATTCTGGATTCCAAGGAAGTGACGATTACC
Source organism: Petasospora maesae (assembly GCA_030563305.1). NCBI lineage: Eukaryota > Fungi > Ascomycota > Saccharomycetes > Phaffomycetales > Wickerhamomycetaceae > Petasospora > Petasospora maesae. Next base: position 73,354 of record JAKUBT010000010.1, read on the forward strand.
TCAGATGGCAATTCGAAGACTATTTGACTGGAATGCTTGCAAGTGTCAAATATGCCAACCTCACATCAAGATTTGATGGACCACCACCTCTAGAACTTGTCAGTAAGGAATATGACCATGTTCAATTGAAGACATTCAACACACATTTCATTAACGCATGGAGACAAACACATAACTATGATCTATTCAACAAGATCACAGATGATCACCTCTTTGACGTTTTTGAACCAAGACACGTGTATGTGGACGATGGGAAATCACTCAGTGAGAGATTTGCCAATTTCAAACATGAAAACACAAAGAAATTTGATGAATATAGAAAGGGGTTGAAAGTCAAGACATCAATCCCAGCCATTAATAATGCCGATGCAGAGAACAACAAGTCCACACAGGAGGGGGAGAAATCAAAAGTGCATTCTCCGGGGAAGTTATGGGGCTGGTACTCTAGACGAAGAGCCGAGAGGGATGCATCTGAATGATATTCCTACTTGAACCCACACAATTATAAAGCTTAATGAACATGATGAAAAACATAAATCACCAATATTACAAAACACAAATGCATTACGTTACACATATGACTTCAGACATGATAACACCATTCATTCGTAGACCTTATTACTATGCATCTGACTAGACCACAATCCCTCCAAAGTCCTTATCAGACGGCAGCACAACAACAGGAAGCTTACAATTGAACTCGAATCCTGATACAGACTCCTTTGCCCCCACAAGTGTTCCTGTTGCATCCTCATGAATGGTCTGTGACATCTCATCAGTGCTCAAGATGAACTTTATCGAAACACACCATTTCGTTTCAAATATAGAGGTCTTGAACTGTCCAGTTGCAGATAATGGAATTGGTATACTCACTGGTATACTCTCATGTTGGAAAGTTTGGAAAGATTTCTTGAAATGTGCGATTGATCTCTGTGATGGCTTGTTGTTCTCTGGATCTTTACTGTATGAATCCCTGATCAACTCTAATGTCTCCAATGTGACCAACATCCCTGTTACGTTCAAATCCTTGTCCTTAAAATCAAAAGAGAGCTTCATTTGATCTCCAATGATGTATACTGGTCTTGAGAATGATAGGGTGGTGATGGATTTACCATTTCGACTAATGATGTATTGCGTTTGAACTTTTGTGACTTGTTTATCGAAAATGATCCCATCAGGGTCTGGGAATTGTCGTGGTGATTCTTCATTCAAATCACCCTTAATGACACTTTCAACAAATAGTGAGATGTTGTCCTTAGTGTTGCTGTTCTTGAAATCATCAACGTTGATATCTTCATCTCCGCCATCCCCTCTCATCTGTTTCAATTTGGCAAGGAACTTATCCTTCTTGATGCTCTGTGAGACTTTTGGTTTGGTCAATGCTATGTTTTTGATAGTTTTGAAACTTGCCCTTCTCGCTGATGGGCTTTGAGAAGCCACAGACTCGGTCACCATGTTGTTAGGTGATAGAAGGATGAATTTCTCTAGTGATGCAATTGGTTGGTATCCGTTCTCATCGAATTTGGAACATATCTTCACTGGGAATGTCAAGTTGATAGGCTCTGGGATGTTTCTGTCCAGTGAGGCACCGATGATTAGATGGTATTGTATCTTGATTGCGTTACCATTGTATGAGGGGGGTAATTCCTTGGGTAGTTTGCACTTGAGATAGTACACTGGCGTGTCTCCGTCCTTGAGGTTGACCTCACCGAACAGCAGCGATTTTGGCGTGGTAAAGAAAGGCACAACATTATCCTTCTTCACTTGCTTCTTTTCTTCAACTTTCAACTCGTTTATCTCGGAGCTGATGATCCCAGAGATCCCACCGGTGATTCTGCTGAACAGGCCTTCGCCTCCGTTCCTCGAGAGTTCAAGCCCATCGAGCCCTCCGATCTTACCAGAGACAGCGGCCTGCTTCCTTATCTCCTCGGCCTTGGAAGATTCAACAATATCTGGATCGTAGACCATCACTCCCGAGAGTTGTGCAAACCCTGTAAGCAGAGAGACGGGGGTGTTTCTCCAATCTGAATCCTGGCCCTGTTGCTCATCCTCCAAGAACAGCGCTCTAGTGGCATTTGAGAGCTGCATCGAGAGCCTTTTACCAAACCATCCACCCTGATCTTCACTATGTGGTTCCTCAACGGGCTCAATGGGCACATCGACATGCTTTTTGGGCACGCCAAAGTGTCTGAATCTGATGATGGCGGACAGCTCCTCGTCGGCGGCCGTGGGGTTCTCCTCGTACACGACCTCCACGCGCACGTTCTTGAGCAGCAGCTTCTCGTGCATGCTGTGTGTGGGCATCTCCTCCGCTTATCCTTTGATCGTCTGCTACTGACCGTGGCTTTGTCCTCTGTAATGTTTGTTTACGTTTGCAGAGAGGTGGAGCTTCTCGAGCTGGAGATCAGGCAGTCGAGCTGGGTTTCGGCCATGTCACGTGACCGCGAAATGGCGATGCGCGATCCCCTCCATGAAGAAACGTAAACAAACCGTGTTGGATATCTCTTCAACTCTACACGGCGGCTATCAACAAGAAGAAGAATATAACCAGCTATACACAGAGCGGCTAATCCCAATATGTCATACGCAGTACAGAACACGTTGAACGGGTGCATATCCACACTCTCCACCTCGGTGTCGCTCTTGAACGAGTCGCTGAGCTCCTTGGACTCAATCACAGAAGACTTCTCCCGTCTCCCAACCATTCTTGCACAGACCAGAATCTTCACACTCATCCCAGAACACGACCTGATCAACTCCAAGAGATCTTTGGAATCTGAGATTGAACCACGTATCTTGAGACTCATGGAGACCATCAAGACACGCTCCTCGAAGCTGGAGAGACGCAGAGACGCGTTGGTATCAAAGGAGCAGTTGAACCAGGTCAGAATCAACAACTTCAGAAAGGAGAACTCCAATGAAGATGTGGAAGTCGAGGGCACAGAGGAAGAACTAGAGACTTTACGACAGCTGAGATTGAAGAAGGACAGACTCAAGTACAAGTTGTCCAGTATCAATCTACAAAACAGAAAGGCAAGATTATCCATGGTGAAACCTTAGTTCAACCATCACATACCCGTGTCATTACATCATAGAAAGGTCCAGATTGGAGTACATCTTTGAGACCAAGTGCTCAAGCCCATTGAGCTTTGCACTGATCGAGAGCAGGTTCGGGTCTTGACAATGGATGATGGTCTTCTCCATTTCAATCACCACATGTTTGTTATACGTGACACCTCTTGTGAAGTAATCATGTGGAGTGAACTTGTTGATTCCCAAGACGTGTGTGATTCCACGCTTATACGTCTCCTCTGGTTGCAAGATATCCGTGATTTTGATTCTGTGGTGTTTCAAATCATCACGAAGCTTATCGACGTGTGATTTCCCCGTTGTTGGATTGATGTTTGACCAAGGTTCTTCATTAACAATGTGTAACGATTTGATTTCCACTGTGACTTCTCCATTCAGTAAATAGAAATCCATTGCGATTCTGTCCTTGTAGTGCTCCAGTTTTTTCTCATCCGGCTCAAAGATCCTTGTGATGTCAATGGTGTGCTGTGGGAATAACAACGACTCCTGTGGCTTGTTCAATGTAGCATTGCACTTGGTTAAGTTCGCCAATATCTTGTTCAACTGCTGCACAAACGCAACACAATCTTCTGTAGAGGTCTCCTGCAACACCAAGACATCTGCCATAGTCTCACTGATCAGACGGATCAGCGTTGTGAGCTGTGCCATCTCCAAGTGTGCTGCCTGTCGCAATTTGAGCCTGACACGCTTGGAAAAGGTGTTGAGATGGAGGTTCACGTCCAGGTCCACAATCTCCGCAGAGGACCGTGTGAGGATTCCCTTGGCCTGCTCTGTCCTCGATGACGTTAGGGGCAGCTTGACCTCCTCAGAAGACGTCACAAGCTCCAAGCAACGGCCCAGAGTCTCCAGGACCTTGTCGAGCTCCGGCTTGATCAGCGTGGAAATGAGCCATCTCTGCTCCGCTGCCCGCACTTTCTCCTCCTCCACTTTCACCTGCTCATTGGGCAGTGGCGGGAACAGGTCTGTGGACATCCTTTGTGTGTTCTTTTCTATGTTTCAATTGTTGTTGATTAACCTTGGTAGATGTGTTGGTTGGAGGACGTAGTTGAAGTTGATGGGGGTTCCGCTCTCCTGTTCGTTCCCCGTTCGCGCGCTCAGGATGGAGCCACCTCTTCAATTTCCTTCCTTTTCTCTCTCACCACGTTCTTGCTGAACCCATCAATCAACGGTCAGTCATCCCAATTAAACACCTCCAAAACATGCTTCGAACCTCCTCGAGACATCTGATCCAACACACACAAAAAAGAGGCTTCCTCATCGCGTCCCTGGCGGCACTCACACAGTCCTCCTGGCTCAAGTCCATCAGACAGGCGGACGAGTTCCAAGACATGACAACACCACTATCACCACCGCCAACACCAACTTCAAACCAAGTACAATTTGCCAAGAAGACACCAGATGGGCGCATCCTCATCTCTCCGCCAGAACGTGCGATCTTGTTCTTTGTTTCTGGAATCAGTGCCCTCCTACACCCAGAGATCGGGGCCAACATCAACAACTTTGGTGAAGTCACAGCAATCGAGCCAATTCTTACTAGTTTAAGAGATCAGATGCTCAGTTGTGAATCCGGAAGACGTATCCTTAAAGAGAGACCACAATTGACATCTGAGGCAGTCGACACTGAGTGGTTGAGCAAATTACCACCAAACACGTTGGGTCATCAGTATCACAACTTCACAAAGGATAACGATGCACGTTCCCCAGTGAGATTCATCGAGGATGAGGAATTGGCCTATGTGTTCTTGAGATATAGACAGATGCATGATATTGTACACATCCTTACCGAGAAGAAAGTTGATCTTGCTGGTGAGCTACCAGTTAAGGCCTTTGAATTTGGAAACACTGGGTTGCCCATGACTGGACTAGCATGCTTTGCCTATTTCAAATTGAGTGCAAAGCGTAAGGCTAAAGTGAACATGTTTGACTCATTCTTGGAAGGATTACAATCTGTGCCATTGATCACTGTGGAATGGGAAAAGGTAATGGATAGAGATGTGGATGAGTTGAGAGATGAGCTACGCATTCATACATGATGATGGGTCTGGAACCTTTGTACATATAATTCCCCCCTCCGCCCTTTTTTGGACCCAATTTCTTTAATCTTATGCCTTTATGACTGAATCTGAATCGTTGACTGAAGCTGTATGAACACCAAACTTGTCCTTTTCAACATCATTCAAAGACCCATACAAATCAACATCATCACACTTGAATGGACCCATGGGGAACACCAAACACAATCCCCAATAAACCGCAAAGGGTATAACAAAGGCAAACAGTGCATCTCCATAGAAAAAGTTCAAGATCCCAACATTGTTAAAATACGATGGATCAACTTGCCATGCCATTCCAGGAAGACCAGGGGCAACACCAACGATGAATGCCGCGATGGCTCTCAAGTTCACACCATAGGTATAGTAATAATCACCATCCAGAGTAAATGCACTTGATACACTGATTTTTCTTCTTCTGATGACCAAGTAGTCACACACTGAGATAGCCACAATTGGAGTGACCACCACACCAAATGAACTCATCACAGTGAGGAACACAGAGGAGGTGTTGTAAAAATTCCAAGGCTGCAGTGCAAATGACACCACAGCGGTGATGAGGAACCCCCTTGTGAGGTTGATGTATTTGGGTAAGACACCAGCAAGGTCCATACCACCTGCAAACCCACAGTTGATGGAGTTCAAACAAACTTGTGAAGATATAAACGTGATGGAGATGAACGTGGCTGCAGCTCTTGTTCCCGGGGTATACGAATCCTTCAACCACCGCAAAACAATATCAGTTGGTGTCCATATCTGCTCTCCATAAATCTCTTGAGTTGCAGATGCACCAATGATTCCAAACAATGGGATCACAGTTGTTGGGACGAGCAATGCCACAGAGGTGCCCAACGCCAATGACTTCCAACCAGTGGAGAACCTGGAGTAATCACACTGGTTCTGCGTACCTGGGGAGACAGAGGAGAACCAAAAAGTGATAATGTACACGATCATCCATCCACGTTCTGGAGCTTCCAGAGTCGCTGGTTGTGAGAAGAGGGACCCATACCCTGCCTGCATCTGGAGATGGATCACCATGCCCAACATGGCGAAGAACACACTGAGACAGCTGAGGATGAGCGTGGTGTTGAACTTGTAAGGTGGAACGAATGCACAGAGAGCATTGATCACATGGAACACAAGAAACCCAGCAAGATCCCTTTGTGTCATGGCAACCCCATGGAGCTCCTGGTCACCTAGAGCCATGTAATTGGGACTCCACGCTGACAGCAGCACACTTACGGCCTGTCCTCCGAGGTAGCAATTGGAGCCATAGTTCACAATACTCAGCAGCACCCTCACAAGGATGCCCAGACCAGACCCGTAGATGCCAAACGTGACTCTCTGCGTGACGGTGTAGCCAACGTGCCAATCAAGCCCAGGAAAAGAGTTGAGCAGCGTGTACAGCAGCGTCACCACATCGCCGATGATGTACCCCAGGAAAACATCACCGACAGAGACGCCGGGATCAAGAGCAGAAGAGGAGCACAGCCAGGTGGACATGTTGAAGGTGATGACCCCCCAGTAGCAGAAGCTGGAGAAGAGCCCCCAGTTCTGGTGGGAAGAGGGTGTTGGATCCAGGTCCCTGTTGTGCAGGAAAGATGGCGGTGATGATGGGTCATGTGGCACTTGGAGCCATTGGAAGTGGTGCCCTTTCATGCTGATCCGGTTGTTGGTGACATAAACATCATTTCTGGCTAAATGAGGGATTATGGCGTTCTTTTATAGCTTTTGTGTGGGTGTTGTTGGTGGGTTGGTGGTGCGTGCCATCTCTTAGCGCATACACTTGTACGACACCCCCCAGGGCCCTACGACCTTCCCGGCTATTCCCTTAAGCATTGCGTAAACCCTGGAAATACGAGTCAACAACCACAGAATCGATCTCTCAAACTGCATACAAAGAGTAGCTATTGTAGTTCGATTCTTGTTAGCCAAGATTGTGGAGTCCAGGGGGGTGGGCAAGCTGCACAACGTGGGGAAACTTTCTTGTACCTTAAAGCCTCACTAGCCTCACTAGCGCACACAACCACAACAGGCTTGCTGAGCTACACCGACAACTACATCCACTAGGTGGAAAGCTTTTGATATTCGGCAAATCGTCACATTTGTAAGATGTGTGCCATTGCCAACGGACTGAGAAATGCCTTTATGCACACCCTCCAATTCCCGGGGTAGTGTGAGACTCCACTTGATTCGAAAGACCAAGCAATACTCACTAAAACTCACAACGTTGTACAACTCCTCTGCAGTCTGGCATCCAAATTTTTAATTTGAATACCAGTAACCAGTCCTGTGTTCACAAAGGGCTCAACTGCCAAGTGTGATTGTATCTGAGCAAGCGCAAAAGCGCCTGTTCAGCAGACCTGCTCCCATTTTTATGTGAACAATGCCTTCAAAATAGTAAGAGTCTACAGACTCAGACTATAGTGAGCACACCAATTATGGTGGCCCATAGGGATCCAAGAAAGTGGTTGGTGGAAGGAAGTGTGGAAATGGAGAGGGGGACTGGGCCCTTTAATAGTGCAGTACAGATCAAGGTCTTTGTTAGCCCACTCACACAGACGGAGTTACTGCTTTGTGGGGCAGCCATGAGTATATCAACTATATGCATGCGTTTCATTATCCCGTTACCATTATCAAAAATCATCATCTATGATCACCTTACCAGCTCTCATAGCCTCCAATGATGCCTTACCCTCCAGCATCCTGTTCCAATTGCTCAGATTGATGGAACTCACTTTATGCTGACGTGCCAAATATGTGAAGTACCCAGTGGTGTTACTCACTTCCGTTGGGTTCCACTGACCAACCTGTTGTCTGACAATGGTGCTCTGCTTAGCTGTTGACCTCATCAATGCAAATGTAACGTCCAACAGTCTATCGGCATTCAATGCCACTTTGGCATTTGGTGCCTGAGAACTCATAGGATCTGCAATGCCGATGATCTTGAGACACTCTTTGATCCCATTCTTCATCAATCCAGCGGTGTTCTTCATCTGTAATAATTCACCATTGGTACAATTGTAAAGAGCAGTCAATGCACCCAGCACGGTCTTCACGATCATGTACTCATACTGAGAATGGACAAAGTCCGTATACTTCACAAACGTCGTGTTCAGATTCTTCGAACGCCGTAGCAGATCCATCAGCTCTCCTTCATTCGTATAATGTGAGGCCAAATCGTATTCATATGCATCCATGTCTCTTGGATCTCGTGGGATCTTGGCCACTTTCAAAGAACCGGATCCAATGATTGAAGATTCAAAGTCCCTCACTGACCAGACACGATGATCGGAGATTGCCTGGAACATCTGTGGTCGTGTGTTTTGGTCCTTCCATACCAAGTGTTTCAATGAGTCCAAATATGATTTGTCAGTCTCCAAAAGCAGTACAGAGCTCTCTGCGGACAGACTCTTCTTGTACCGATACAACTCTGTGACGTCTCTGGGCCTGTTGAACGAGCAGATCATGCTGTTGATCGGCGCCATCTCGCCGTTGTCATACTGTGGTGGGGAAGATGCACTCATAAGCTGTTTTTGTGAGGTGTGCACCGCTGAGTTCGGGCTGAGCCTGTTCAGGGTGATGGTGGAGTCCCTGTTGAGGAAGGATCGAAGCTGGTTCTCCGACTTGACGAGGTACACGATCCTGGGCACCTGTGGCTGCTCCGGGAGACTCGCGATTTCGTGTGTGACAAGGTGGGAGAGCGCACCTCGCGTCCGTCCAAGAACGTACACAGGTGACTGCATCTCTGCTGGTGTTTTGGTGCTGATGGAGTGGCTTTTTGAGAGGCTCATCGGATGCTCTTTTGAAGCTGAAGAGATTTCGAGTTGAGCTCCGGAAGCTGCAAGATGGAGTTCGCGAAAGTAGTCACGTGATAAACCTGAAGACGCGTCAACTTGATGAGCAGCACAAGACAATAGATAACGCACTTGCACCTTCACATTTTAACGCACAATTCAATTGAAAATCGCTGAGAAACAATGCTCATCGTTGGCCTCACAGGAGGTATTGCATGTGGTAAATCCACAGTCTCCAATCTCATTAGGGATGAGCACAAAGTCGCAGTCATTGACGCTGACCTGATTGCCCGTGAGGTTGTACTTCCAGGACGTCGTGCCTATAACTCCATCGTGGCACACTTCTCTCCAAAGATCCCAGAGCTTTTGAATGACGACAAGTCTCTGAATAGAGCAGCTCTGGGGAAGTTCGTCTTTGCCCATGAGGAAGAACGCAAGATGCTCAACAAGTTCACACATCCCTGGATTAGAGTGGAGATCTTTAAACAGATCCTATGGGCATACCTCTCTGCTGAGAAACTGGTGGTCCTCGATGTTCCATTGTTGTTTGAGTCCAAATTGGATCAGATATGTGGCGCCACAGTATGTGTTGCTTGCTCAGAGGAAGAACAACTCAAGAGACTACGTGAGAGAAATATGGGGATGAGTGAAGAGGAAGCTCGTGGAAGAATAGCCTCACAGATGAGCACACAGGACAAGATTTCCAAGGCAGACATCGTGATTGATAACTCAGGGACAAAGGAAGAGCTTAAACCTCAAGTCTTGTCGGCAATCAAGAGACTGACTCCAAATCCACTGCTTTGGCTCTTGACTCTGATCCCTCCCATTGGAATTCTCTCAGCATTACACACATGGACATCACGCAGAATTAGAGAGAATTTGGTCAAGAGAAGTAAACAGGATTGAGGACAATAGCCAAGCACATACGTAAAGGGCAGCTTTGGTACTGTTATATGTCAGGACAGTCGTTGTTACGGGAATGCTTACATGTCAGGTGTAATCGGGACTCATGATCGTAGCGTAGACTTAATATTAAACGTAATCTGGTGGTTATATATCCAGTTAAAACATTATCATACTCACTTGAGTATCAGTGCACCGAGTACAACAACAGCACTGGTGATTGCTGCCAGCAGAATCATATCAGATTTGACAGACGTAGCTTGGGACTGTACCAGAATGTTCACCTTCTCCTTTCTCATGCATATCAGTTCTTCATCCTTCTGGGAGAGAAGTTCTTCAAGCTCTCGTATTTTTGTATCCTTCTCAGTATTCCGGGACTTCACTTGTTCAAGTTCAACTTCCAATTGTTTCATGCTATTCGCCATGACCTTGGCATCACCTTCCATCTCGGAAATGGTCTTGACATATTCCTCATTAATACGACGTTGATCAACAGTCAAGTTGTATAAAGTCTCACCTCTCTTTTCCAGTTCATGAATGTCATCTTTGGCATCACTCAGCATCTCCTTACTTGAATGAAGTTTCCTGTCCATGTCTAATGCTTGCGTCTTGTACTTGTCATTACGTTTTTTGAGCTCCTCAACTTGAGCTCTCAATTCCTTCAATTTGGCAAGATTGGTGTTATCATCAGGCCTCTCCACCGATGCTCTAAACTTTTCCAAAAAGCTCAAGACCGACTGAAGCTTCAAGTTATTCATCCTTTCTTGATGCAATTCATTCATCAAGAGCCTAATGGAATGCACAAGACTTGAGCTCGTACCAATGCTGTTGTTGACGTAGATCCCAGACAGGAAATCATGATTGATTCCTAATGTCACGTCTTCCAAGTCTCTAACCACATCACCAAACATGGCTGCGTCAAATGGATTCATTTCAGATTCTGCCTCCTTCGCCGTCTTGCCTCCAACCCCATTTACATTGGATAACTCTTCAACCATCTTTTGCAAATCAGTTGTGCCATCAATTGGAACGGTGATGATATTGTCCACTTTACATGCAATTTTCCTGTGATTTTGATGCTTTACCTTTTCCGTATCGACATCGACACCTAAATCCACAGTATCGTCAATCTTCAACTCTCGTTCATCATCGATTCTGACGCCATTGACAAATGTTCCATTCGACGAGCTGCAATCACGCAAAAACACAGATCCACGCTTCACGTAGAGCTCTGCATGTGTTCTCGAGATAACCCGGGAGTCAAAGTATCCATTGTACATGCTCGGATCCTTTTGTGAACTGTTGGGTCTTCCAAGCTTGAGGACATCTGGATGTAACGGGACTGTCAAGGTCTTCCTGTCAAAAGTCTCGTTCAGTGACGTGAGGATCACGATGTATGCAATTGTCTCTCTTGAGGGGATGGGAGGGGCAGGCGGCATTGTCTGATGCTCTGAGGATCCATTCCTCTGGTCCCCATTCCTCTGGCTCCCACTCCCATTCCCATTCCCACTCCCACTCCCACTCCTGCTCAGCAGCGGGTTGCCCTTGTCGTAGACCTTCGAGTTGGAGCGTGCCCGCGTCTGTGCCGGGTTGTTCAGCTGTATCGGCAGCTCCATCGTCTCAACGGACGGGAAGGGCTCTTGTTCAGACATGTTTCTGCGGTGTGTTGTGGTTGGTGGAAGGTTGCCCTTTCCATACAAAATGCGGTTGTATCTTGTGAGAGGACGTGCTGTGAGGGCAAATTCAGGGGCCAATTACAACCAGACGAAAACGAAAATCCGGTATTTCAATGCTGCTGACTCCAAAAATGCAGTGATATCCAAACAAAATGGCCTCTGGAAGGGTGCCGCTGAGGGTATTTCTGTCAAAAAGGATCATCATGTCACAACGCGAACCCTCAGGCAGGTTGGCCTTTGTTTATGGTTTGGCCAAAAACTCATTCGGACACCACAGAATAGTTACGGGACACACACCGCTCAGTTTCTCAGTGCTACACTCTATTACTCTATTACTTTAAAGCATTGGAACAACAAGAAAAATTTACTCATCTCCATTAGCTAATGCAACCACCACCACCACCATAATCTAGGTAGTGATCTCTTCTTGGAGCCTGTCCAGGTGGAAGTCCACAATCTCTAGCTGGTCTCTGTACAGTGAGGCGACACACTTGGACTTCTCATCGGTCTCATCCGCCAGCTCCTCCAACTCCTCCAATGCGTCCTGGCACTCGCTCTTCACTTCCATCAGGATCTCCTCAAGGTGGATGTCTGACTTTCTCTTATAGTATTGACCTCCAGAGACACCGCTTATCAGTGCATTCAATCTCCTATTGGTGGAAAGATCACCCTCGTTCTCCAATAAGACGGCCAAGGCAACTTCAACCCTGAAGGAGACTGACTCCATGTTCACCGTATAGTCCGCCCAATATCCCTTATCCTTCAAGAATTCACACTGGTGTTCACTCAACATGTCTGTGATCTTGGTAGTGAGGTCAATGTCGTTCCATGGGTTAGAAGGTAGCACGAAACCGTACTCCGTGAGGAGGAACTCATTAGAGTGGGGTCCATATGAAAGGTAGAGTTCATCATCCTTTCCATACTTCATTGTAGTATTCACGTGGAACCCAGATGTATCCACAACTAGAGAGCAGTGGTCTTGTGACGAATGATTGATGAAATCGACATATGGTGCCATTGTGAAGTTGTCATCGTTTGTGTGTGCTTCTGGGATGTTCATGTAGAGGCAACGAGAATTGACACAGAACCAGGCCCAGAGGAAGTCCTGCTGAGTTATAAATGAGCCACAAGAGTGGCTCCGCAGAAGTTTGTTAACCGCATCGAAGTCAGTGATGAATCGTGTGTACATCTTCTCCGCGTGCTTCCTTGTCGATGATGGGAATTGTGCATAGGGGTCTTCAGATCTATCAGGTGTTTGTAGTATCCATACCAGTGGTGAAAGAGCAAAGTCTGAGACCGGGGGTAGGGATTCCAAAAAGGGCTTCCACCAAGATTTGTCCGCTCGTTTGGTCTCCAGGCAGATGTACATGGTCATGATTTGGAAGGAGGTGAGCTTGTGGAGTGTTCCAACGTCCAGCTTTGAGTAGAGTGCAGTGATATTATCCTCTTTGCCCTTCGTGTCTGGTATCTTTAGCGTAGACTTATATGTGGTCCCACTCCACGATAGTATATGTGCCACAATCGTTGTGAAGTTCAGCAAGTATGAAGGTGTGATCTTCACAATCTGCTGACGGAGCTTGAGGTCATCACGGGCAAAGATTCCCCTACCACCGTAGCTCGTCTTCCTCACCTCCACGCTTTCAGATAGTGAGCACTTGGGGTCAATTTGGAGCCATTCAATCAATGTCTCCAGTGTCTTCTCGGTCATTTGTCGGTCTGTGTAATTGTGTGTAAAGGTAGGAGATCGGCCCAGCTAAAAGGGAGACGGGAGAATCATGGTGACGCATCAGAATATTTGAAAATCTTTGGAAGATTCGTCCCCGCCCTCCAAACCGCCCTCCTCTCACTTGCATCAACGTATCGCCAGCACAAGAGCTACATTTAACAAGACCACTACCACACAGGGGACACAGAGATCCAAAGATGAGACTACGACTCCCCAGTGCTACACAGATCAGATTGCTGTCTTCAACGGCGGCCAAGCGCTCGGAGGAGCAGTGTGTCACAAAGTTCAAACCCAACAGACCCTCGGCATCGATCTTCCGTCACCTCCACTTCACAGAACTTCTCCCCTACTCTAAGGGCCAAGATATACAGAACCAGTTCCAAGGTGCTAACCTCCAGTTCAAATCAATGCAATCCAAGATCGGGCGCAAGAAGAAGGAGATGGATCAAAAGGGGCTCGTCATGAACGACTATGAGGCCGAACTTCTTGCCAACATTGTCGCTATGAAACCATCACCTACCATTCTCTCATTCCAGTTCAACAAAGTATTCACCGGGGGACGTCGTGAGAAGGGAAGAATCACACAGGAAGACATTGACCAAATGAACCATGTCGGATATGAGTATGTTCAGGCGTCCAGAGGAGGTGAGATTACGTTCCACAACGAGGGACAACTCGTCGTCTATCCTATCCTTGACTTGAAAGACTTTGACAACCTCACAGTCCGTTGCTTCGTATCTCAGCTCGAAGACGCCATCATTGGAACACTGCACCACTTTGGAGTTGAATCACGAAAGACTGAGAACACAGGAGTTTGGACAGACGAGGATACCAAAATCTCATCGATTGGACTGAGTGTCTCTAGAGGCATAACTACACACGGAATCTCGATCAATGTAAATAATGAGATCCCACAATTCGAAAGAGCCGGTGTTGTCTTCTGTGGATTGCCTGGTAAAACTCAAACCACCATCGAGAAGGAACTCAATCACACTATCTCAGTCCACGATGTTGCACAGGAGTTCACGAGACAGTTGGCCAAAAAGCTCGGTGTATCACAGATCGAGACCGTGGAACTTGATGACCTTGCTATTGACTGAATGGTCCAACTCACTTATACATATGAGGCGTTGTGAAGTTCAATAACCAGGAACTGATCCAGCTGCTAGATATGCCGAGGTTTGGTACATAGAATTCAGATCTTAACACATATAATACCAAAATCCTATTTATATATTTGAACCAAGAGCAGTAGGCACTTGCGATAAATAGTGCTATTGCTACATATCAGCTGAATTTGAGCGCCATATATATAAGGCTGATCGCTGATCTATTGAGCGCATACGGCGTAAGGTAATGCACACGCCTTTACGTTGTCGAGTAAATTATCAAGTCAATATTGAATAGTAATCATTAGGTCGTAATTGTTATATATCAGATTCAACAATATCAAGCACCAGTAGCTGTCACTAGTGCGTGAATTCATTCGCCAATCAGATTTGAAGGGCATCAATCAGGGAGCTCATGAAAACCAACGACACGAGTCTCCCAGCGCTAGGCACATCAACTCCAGTGCCAACATGGGATTATCGATACTAGAGACAAGTGAATCATCTTAATCTCGGCTGTTTGTGTTGTCCTCCTCTTCTTCTTCCAAAAAATTCAGCTGATCCATCATTAACCTGAGAGGTTGATGAGGCTTCGACTGGATCTGCACTCCGATTAATAGCTCTGCTGTTGAAGTGGATGAAGCGACAAGTTTTCCCCCACCTACAGTTAGGGAAGTAGGTACAAACGATACACCACTGTTGAGGGGAAGCAGTGCTAGCCTGTGCTCTCACTTCTTGTCTGGCATCATTCGTCCTCCAATGGATAACCTCATTCGTCAATGTTTTTGGTGGGAATTGTTGGTGGTTATGATTTGGTTGATGTTGAACATCATAGTTCGAACTTGGTGGAGGAATTTCACCCTTTCTGTGCACCGGCAAGAGGTTTTCATCGTTTGAAGGACGACGTGAAAGGCCAGAAAGACCATTGGTGGGTTGGTTTGTGCTTTGTGGAGCAAGTGTATGTTCGGGGGCAGCAATGATACCTGATGATGCAATTGGAGGTTGGTCTGTATGTTGTCTTTTGACAAGGGCGTTATCAGTGTTAACGGTTTCGTCTCTACCTCTCTTTCTTGACAACGAATCAGAATCACCACCTGTTGATGCAGGAGAAACTGCTGGATGTGAAGTGACGAGAACCCCTCTTCCATCCTTCTCGTAGTCGAACTTCATGTGTTTGGTGATCAGACCCTCACCTTCATCTGGGGTGTCAGGGTTAACAAACGTACCATCATTCAAGGATGTCACATAGTCTGTGATTTCGATGCTTTGAACAGGCAGGTTTCCACCACGTGTTACAGAAGCGTCACTTCTGTTGAACTCATCATCTGGTCCAAAGTCAATCAATATAGGCGTAGGCCACTCAGAAATTTCCACTTCTGTAATCAAAGACTCTGACTTGAGGGAAGAACCCTCAGAGTGGTTCATGAATTTGACCTTGGCGTACTCTGAGTCCAGAGAATGGGTCTCCTGGCCTGGGACTGGTGATCTCTCAAAGAATCTGATTTCAACCAAATCGTCCTCTGGCTTGAACTGAACCGCCTTCTTAGCAGCCTTTGTTTCTGCATCACCATTCTTCAAAATACTCTTAATAGGCCCAGTGATTGATGGAACCGGCTGTCTCAGAGAAACAACAGCATTCTGTGGAGTTGGAAGAGCATCTGATGATTTCGACTTTGATTCAGAAATGAGTTCAGTAACTGAGAACTTCTTTGGTCCAAGTTGAGAGGTTTGAGACTTTGACTTTGCTTCAGCTTCGACAATGATCTGTGATGCCAAAGCTTTCAGAGGAGAAGACTTCTTAGAAATGGAAGTGACAACATCAAGTATCAACGCATCAACCAACTGTTTTGTAGTGAACTTCAGGGAAGATATGAGCTTGAGACACATAATACCATCATTCTCAACCTTCTGTCTGTGACAATTTCTCAACCAATTACCAACTCTCTTCATACTTTTGGCATCTTGAGGAAGTATCTCCAAGACATCGGTTCTGTCACTGAACACTTTCAAGATACTCTCAAACAAGAAGCTTCTCAAATCATAGGGAGAGTTGTAATGATCTTTGGAGGGAGCTGAGATCAACTGTTTGATATTCTTGAAAGCAGCATCTCTCGATCTTCCATGGGACTGTTGTAAGATGTCCATGATGAAAACCTTTGCGTCATCAAAACTGACACTTGCTTTTGTGATGGCAGAGATCACAACTGAGATGTCACGATCTGACAATGGTTGTTTCTTCTCATCACTCTTCACTGACTCCAACAAGTCCTTCAATACTTTCTCAGAATTCTTGGGATCGACGTCTCCAATCTTGGCGTCAGGAGCAGGTGATATGCTTGTGGAAGTGGCAGCTGTGGAGTTTGAGGATGTGGATGTACTCGAACCAGCTGAAGAAACTGGGGTTGCAGTGGTTGAGACTGGTGTTGTGGATGGGGGGTTTGGTATCAGAGGTTTGGCAGTCTGTAAGCGTGGTGACGCCTTGTCAGTGGTCTTGATAGGAAGTGGTGGAGGTTGGGATACAACAGGCCGTGGGGCCTTCTGAGGAATGGACATTGCAGTTGATGATGATACAGATGATACAGATGATACAGATGATGATGATGATGATGATGGGGGTGGTGGTGGAGGTGGGGGAGGAACAATGTCTGTCCCTACTCTTTCTGTGATGACAGGTGTAGATTGTTGGGAAATCGACTCCTCGGTCTGTGGTTGTGGTGACTTGCTCGTAGGTTGTGAAATGTCTCCAGCAGCTGGGGAGGGGGTACGCTTTGCAAGAGGTAGATTATCACCTTCATCAACGGGGGGTTTCGAAGACGTCGAAATGCGAGGTGTTGAAGGCGATTCAATGGCTCGTGTCACCAATGATGTTGACTGTTTGTTTGCACTCACGGAACGCAAGAACTCCATAGCCTCCGGTGATTGACGAGCTTGTGTAACCAACAGCAACTGGTAGTTGTCTCTTTTGCGTTGCATTTCCTCAATCACATTCATCACCTCACCGTAGTAATCTGGATGTGTCTTCTCAAGTATTTCTCGGCCATTGCTGACCTCTGTGGTAGCCTCCATGTACAAGTTGAACAACTCCTTGATACTGAGGTCGGTCTGATGCATGCCCCTTGGGGTGTTGGTCGACATCGTAGTAGCACTCATGGGTATGCTACGCTTTTTCAAAGCTATCGAACACACTCACAACAGACGCGGTAGAGGTCTCCTTCTCGGAAGGAGAGATTTAGCGTGTGAGTTGCAAGCCTTTGGAAAGGGTATCACCAAGCCGAAGCTTGCAGGTATGAGTAAAGGTTTGTAACTACAACTAACAGCGGCAACGAGCAAAGGGCAGGCAAAACTTCAGACAGCGCCTCCTGTATTTGCTGTTCGAAGGAGTCCTCAACGAGGGTGTTTTTTGGGGAGTATTTTCGGTTGTGGTTGATGCCTGGTGAAGGTGGCGCACATTAGAATATGATGGTGGGGCCCCTGCGACCTTTTATACTCGCCATCGCGTGGATGGTAGGGGGCGGCGGCTAATTTCGCAAGTTGGCAGCTGTTTGCTGATTGGCTGGGCTCCACTGGAATTAAGTTTTCGCGAATCGCGGGGATCAGCGAGCTAGATTCACATAACGAGGCGCGCAATATTCATAGTCACGTGACCTGCCATAAATATAGGGTCCTGCCTGACACCTGTCAAGCTAGCTCTCTTCACCCGACAACGTTGCGCTTTACACTCCATCCTTTGACGTCCACTAACAGATTACTAGTTGGTGTTTCAGTTTCATGCCTATATACAAACGTGGCGATTAAATTTTATATGTAAAAAAAACTGGAATGGTCATCAAAATGTCATAACTACTCGAATCTCTTGCCCCTGTTAGAACCTGGTCCGTCTCTGCGGTCATTAAAATTGCGGCGTCTCTGTGGTTGGTCATTGAAGTCGCCGGAGTCTCTTCCTCTGCTGCCTCCTCTTCTGTCTCTGTTTCCAAAGTCTCTTCTGTCATTGGAGTAGTTGTCGCGCTGCTCTCTTGGTCTTCCATCACGAGACCCTCTTCTGTCCTGGTTGAAGCCCTCACTCTTTGGGAGACCTGGTCCATCAATGTCGAACAAAGCATAAGCATCTCTTCTCTGCAAACCCAACACACGAGAAGCAAAGGACATGGTTACATGTGGCTTCTTAGTCTCATCTTGCAGGAAAAGACCGAAAGCCTTGCTCAACTCTTCAAAGATCTCAAAGACGTTGAGTCTGTAAGCACCAGTGACACCTTTGGAGAAACCAGAAAGAGACTCGATGACAAGGTCCAAGGTGAACTTGTGTCTAATCTGTTGAGACATCTCAGCAATAGCGGCTTCCTGTTCTGGTGACTTCTCATACTCAAACTGCGAAGTGATCTTGAGACCTCTGTTGTTCAAGACTCTGAGGAATCTGGACTCAGCCTGTGTCAAGATAATAACGGCCTTACCAGTGTTACCACCTCTAGCGGTACGACCAACTCTGTGAACATAGTTTGTAGAGTCCATTGGCAAACCAATTTGAATGACGTTGGTCACGTTCGGGAAGTCCATACCACGGGCACCAACATCAGAGGCAACAAGAACACCACTGAATGCCTTACGGAACTCTCTGACGGATCTGTCTCTGGTGGACTGGTTCAGCTGACCATGGAGCTGGAAGGAGGAGAGTCTTGTACGTTCGAAGCGGAGTCTGTTTGAAAGAAGCTCGTAGAAGTATGAAACTGACTTGACAGTTGGGAGGAAGATGATTGCCTTGAAGTTTTTGTTCTTCTTGAGCTCATTCTCAACAAAGAGCATAGCAGAGACGTAGGACTCAAAGATATTGTCAGTAAGAATCAGTGACTGTTCAATTTTCTCGTGTGTCTCTGGTGCGTTCTTGTCCACAGTGTCGATGTACTTGAAGTCAGGTCTCAAGATTCCCTTGGAGAAACTCAGGATGTCCTTATCCAAAGTGGCAGAGTAAAGCATGGTCTTGAGAGGTGAGTCAGACTCTGATCTTGATCTGATTCTGTTGATAGTCTCAGTGATCTCAATCAAGTCTTCCTTGAATCCATCTCCAAGAAGTCTGTCAGCCTCATCAAGAACGAGGCACTCCAAGTCAGCAAACGCATCGGCAACATGTGGTTCCTGAATCACATCCATCAATCTTCCAGGAGTGGCGACGACAATACTTGGGATCTGGGTTTTCTGGGATCTGAAAGCGTTGACTTGCTCATATCTCTTTTCACCTCCAACAATAGTCTGAATACGAAGCATGTTCTTCGTGTGCTTGGAAACCTCCTTGTATCTGACAACCTTGTTCAACTCATCTCTGATCTGGAAGGCCAAATCTCTAGTTGGGGCAATCACAAGGCCAACGACACCTTGGAAGTGGTTGGCTTTCAACACGGTCTCGACAAGTGGGATACCAAAGGCTAATGTCTTACCTGTACCTGTCTTAGCCTTCATGATGAAATCCGCATCTGTTGTGAGGACAGGCTCGATGGACTTGGCCTGGACTGGGGTAAGTTGTTGGAATCCAAGCGAGCTCAGGGCACTGTGCACTGGCTTGTTGATGACACCCCTTTCCAGAAGATAGTGAATCGAACTCGTGTCTGTCTGTGTCTGTGGTGGTTTCACTTCCGTTGTTTGAGCTGCATCAGCGGTAGGTGTTGGTGTGGCGACTGGGGAAGCCTGTGTAGAGTTGAAGGCGGCGCTCGACGTACTGAAGGCGTACCTTGTGCGGAGCTGGCTGGAGAACTGTACAAGCGCCCTTTTTCCGGCAGAGGACAACATTGGATAGTGCCTCATGCTGTGGATGTGGATGTTGATGTTGTGGTGTTGTTGTGTAGCGAGAGATCGGATCGTGTGGTGGTGTCACTACCTTACTAGCGCTACAGACTTGTGTGAAGCAAAATTTGCGGGAGGCATCGGCGGAGCGTGGGCCTACCGGGTTTCGGAGATATTATGTAATCGGGTGGAGATAGCGCGCATAGCGGAGTTTAGTCAAGGAGCCCCTTATTCACGGTCCAAGACGGAGCTCAAAACCTCTTTGTAGTTGTGAATCTCTAGAATTGACAATGAACCCACAGAATGGTCTGGTAACATGACCATGGTGCACATCTATCGCGCTCAGTGTTCTCGTAGGCTCATGAAGAGATCCGTACGCGCGGTGGTTTAGGTACACGGGTTGGCAATGACGTCTTGCACTGAGCACCTTTGTTGTTATAGGATGATAGCTTTCCTTCGGATTAAACCATGATGACTACTCTAACTTGAAAGTGTGGGTGATGTATGGTTCTCCCCGCCTTGAGCGTCAACCATCCGTTCAAGTGTACGGTGGCTTGGAGGATCAACGATCGTCCTGCTCCAGCCTCGAAGGAAAAGGAGCCTACTTATCTTTTCGTAGTAAGTTAGGTGAGAATAGGCCCTCGGCATAGTCGTATTGTCCGCCGGTTGCTTTTTATTATCCCTTATTATTTCCTCCCACACTGCGGTAACAGAAGTTCTGTAGTTGTGTCGAGCATCCACTTCCCCTGCCGCCTTCGTGTTGCTGATGGCCATGGCCGTATATGTGGTCTGTACGGCTCTTGTTCGTACTTAACAATCCATCAACCTCTTCCCGAGCCCCACAGTTTAGTAAACACCAACGGCTTATTTCACTTGCCCCGAGATAGCCCTTTCAGCATCTCAACGGCGCTATTCTCAGCTCGAGCCCCCCTTGAAGGATGAGGGTTCTCGGATATCTCGAGAAGTGCTCGGCCACGCCTTATGTTTGTAGCCACGTCGATCCCACCGCATGTCCAGCTGGGTGCTTGCTAACGGGTCCAGGAATGACCCCAGTGGATGACAGTTTGTCTGTGTATCCCTGACTGGATCTCCCCAGGGATTATACGTATAGCAACAATCTACTTCTCGAGGCCTGAGCAGCTGACGTGTGTCTCTGTTCCAGGTGATGTGCCGCGTGCTAAGATGGGGATGGCAGAGTGTCGATCTCAGTTCCCGAAGGGGCAGCAGGCTGATGGCTCTATATTCTAGCCATCATTCAGTATACGTAGTGGTTTTCAGTAACCATTGATTAAACGCTCTGTAATTCCCAGAATACCACCCAAAATGCCCAGAATCCGGTGAGATCTAAGGCGAGGAGGGCCATGTGTCACCGTATCGTGGGGTGCGTCCCTGTCAACGGCTCGGCATCCTGAAATCGGGGGCATACGTGCTGTCAAAACCATGCCAGGTCCCTTTACGTCCGGCCGCTAAACTCCTGCATGGCCGCATGTCAACCGTGGAGCACGATCCAAGATTTGAGGTTTAGGGGGAACCACCAGGGGGCTACTCTCTTCACTCGTTGCACTGATAACAGGAGCCATACCCTCATGCCGTGCTTCGAGACGGTGTTGATAAAGTGGCTTCTCCATGATGCCGGTATGCTTCCCACACGGTGATCTCCAGGCTGCCACTGTCTGGCTTCCTCTATATAAGGAGCCCAACTCTCCTACCACAGGAGCAACCACTTGCCTCTGTAATATTCATCACACACACCAACAGCCACGATGAAGTACGCACTGGCCGCCTCCTCCCTCCTCTCCACCGCAATGGCCCTCGAGCCACTCGTCTTCGACATCCTCCGTGGGCCAAGCTTCCACGAGGCCCAGAAGGACTTCCAGCTCTCCAAGGCCAGCTCTGGTGGAAGCGTGGTGATCCCAACAACAGACCTAGGTGTCTACTACTCCGTCAACATCACCTTGGATGGACAACCACTGGAGGTTCTGATCGACACCGGTTCCTCTGACTTGTGGGTCATCAGCTCTGACGGCCAGTACTGCCAGTGGGGCGACGACGACACCTATGCTAAGAACGTCATCAAGAGAGCTGTTGCTGACCACCAGTGTACCAAGAAGGTGCCAATCACCAGTGTGTCAGACTTTGAAGAGTACGGGCTCTACAACCCAGCCAAGTTTGAGGACTCGGGCAGAGTGTTTGACATCACTTATGGAGACAACTCCTTTGCTGCTGGTACTTGGGGTTTCGCAGACCTTGGTGTTGGAGGAGTGAGCTTGCCACACTTTGAGATCGGACTTGCCAGCTTGACCAACTCCACTCCAACTGTGTTCGGTATTGGCTTCAGTGACAACGAGGCCTCAGACGCCTCCAACGAGCCAGGTGGAGCCTTCACCTACACCAACTACCCATTGGCACTCAAGGAGGCTGGATACATCGACCACGCCCTCTACTCCCTCTCCATGGACGCCACGAAGGGCCAAGGTGAGATCCTCTTCGGTGCCACTGACTCCTCCAAGTACGAAGGCGAGCTCGTCACCCTACCAATGGACAACATCTACGCGGATTACGGCTTCCCAAACCCAATCACCTTCAACGTGCAGCTCCAGGGAATGTCCTACGAGTCTGCCTCCGGTGTGGAGACCAGCGACTTCCTCGGCGGTGCCAGCTCTGTGCTCCTGGACTCTGGTACCACTTCTGTGTACATCCCAGACTCTGCCTTCAGCGCCATCGTCAGCAGACTGAACGCCAGATACTCTGACACTGTGGGTTCCTATGTCACTGATTGTTCCAAGGTTGACTTGGCTGACACTATCAACTACAAGTTCGACGGTATTGAGATCAAGGTCCCATTGTCTGACTTGTTGATCCAGTTCTACGACGAGCCAGCTAATGAGTGTGCCATCTTGGCTGTTCCAAGCAACGACCCAGACCTATTTATCTTGGGTGACTCTTTCCTCAGAGGTGCCTACGTTGTCTATGACTTGGAGAAGTATGAGATCTCTCTTGCCCCAGTCAAGAACTCTTGATCAATTTGATACCCCCCTATCACCCATGATTGCTGGTCTTTGCGGTTGGTCCTGGTGACTTGACTCATGTGTGCATCGTGTGTAAAACTTTGTGGCGTCTGCAGTACGTCAGATTTTTAGCTTCTTTTACCACCCTTTCGATTCTTACAATAAAAGTTTTTGTCTATTACCAGGATGTAGAAACTCAGTACTGACCTAGTAGAGCCGAGATATGGCTGCTTGAGCCACACGCCGCAGATCACCACTGCAATGTACGCGACCTTGCAGCACTACTCTGGCCTTAGATCGAAGAAGGTACTATAGTCATGGAAGTAGAGGGAAAAGTCTTCATAACAATCAAAATCAACGGCAAAAAGCACAAAATATACAGTAAAACAAAAAAAGATTAAACACTCCAACCCGTAAACGCACAGTTGAACATATAACTGGCACGTTCATACTTCAAAGCTAACTTCATGTGCTCTATCCATAGCCTTCTCCTTAGAGGCAGCCGAAGAGAGAACAGCATCATAATCATCCTTACCTGTATCTGAAATACCTTCAAGCATCTCAATGTTGGATGCATGTTCTTCATGTGGAATCAAGTTCAACTTCAAGCACTCTTCAGCGGTGAAGGCACCATAGACGTCCCGACCAGCAGAAACGCCAACGTCCTTGATTGGGAAGATCCACTTGGCAATCACATAGTATGAGACCAATGGGACCACAAATGAGAAGACAATAGATCCATAGTAGTAATCAACGATGTTTGACTTCAACTGGATGTCAGGATTTGTGGCAGCGGCCATACCTGGAAGACCAGGGACCACTGATGCAAAGAACACAAAGACACCACGCCAATTCACACCCGCTGTGTAATAGAACTGACCCTCTTTTTCCAAGGTGTAGAGATCGTTGATTCGGAGCTTCTGCTTTCTAACGAGTGTGAAATCTGAGACGATAATTCCGATGATTGGTGTGACAATGACACCGAATGAAGACATCACAGCCATGAACACAGAAGAGGTGTTGTAGAAAGACCAAGGTTGAACACACCATGACAACAATGCAGTAAGGATAGATCCACGGATGATGTCGATGTACTTTGGCATGATACCAGCCAAGTCCATACCGCCGGCAAATCCATTGGTCAACAAGTTAAGTGAGAGTTCAGAGGACAAGAAGGAAAGACCAAGGAAGAAACATGCACATCTCATCTTTGGAGAGTAGTTGTCCTGCAACCACTGGAGACAGATATCAGTTGGGAGCCAGTATTGAACACCGTAGAGCTCCTGAGAGCATGATGCGGAGATGAGTCCAGCCAGTGGAATCATCTCAGTGAAGAAGATACCGACAAACACACCAAGCACAAGTTTCTTACTACCAGAGCTGAATCTTGAGAAATCTGACTGGTTGGTGATATCAGGTGAAAGAGCACCATACCAAATAGACATGGCGTAGAGCCACATCCAACCTGTCTCCCATGAGCTGAGAGTCACTGGCTCGTAGTAAATTGGACCTGGACCACCGTTGATGCAGACGAGGTACACCATCACGCCCATGAGTCCAAAGAAGGCCATGATACAACTCACGTTGACGAAGGAGTTCATCTTCTCTGGCTTGATGAAGAAGAATGGGAGAGAGATGAGTTGGAAAACCAGGAATCCAATAAAGTCACGAGTAGTCATTGCCACGGACTCTGGGAATGTGTTTTCCATGTTGAGGAAACTTTCACTGAAGGTGGAGAACATCACAACAAGACAAAGACCACCAAGCCAAGCCTGGGACCCGTAGTACACGATACTCAGCACGATTCTGATAAGGATACCCAACGCAGAGCCATACACACCAAACACCATACGTTGACAGATTGTGTATCCGATGTGGTAGACTTCACCAGGACGGGAGTTGGAAGTTGTGTATAGAACGATGAAGATGTTTCCCAGGGTGAGTGCACCCATGGCATGCTGGATGTTCAGACCCAAAGAGAGTAGCGATGAGCCCACGGAGAATGTCCACACGGAGAGGTTGAGCACACCCCAGTATCCAGCAAAGGAGAAGAACCCCCAGTTACGACGATGAGGTGGCATGGGCTCCAGATCTGGGTTCTGGAGGATGGAGAGCTCGTGCTCCTCGGCGTGCGGGACCTCGAGCTTCTTGAGGAAGGACTTGACGGAATCCATGGTGATGCCAGTTGGGAGAGTGATTCAGAGGAAGAGAAACCAAAAGCAGATGGAGGGGAGGACCGTCGTGGGCAGTGGGAGCGTTGGGAGGTTAAGTACTGCAGAGGGAACGAGGGCCCAGGCATCAGCCTCTATCGCCAGCAGAGATCTGTGGAATCAGTGAGCAGGCGGTCAGGCGACGAGGATCACGACGGCAGTGGACGGTTGTTCAGTGTAGGCAGCCTCCCAGTGAGTGCAGAAGGGAAACTCGGTGCACATCCAAACACAACAGCACAACTTTGCACACAAAAAACACAACTTTGCACAATCAACGGTCCATCTGCGTCATTGTCGGAAAGTGGAATCGCGGCCAATCTGGCGGGCACGTCGATTAATCCCGAGTCTCCTCCGCCGCACTTTCCGACGCCTTTTCCGACGCTGCAGACATTCCGACGGCCCTCTCCTGACCTTGTCACCGGGGGTGTTGATGCTGGTCGTTGGCACATTAATTGCGTGACTGGCACATAGAGGGTATCGGAATTTAGGCTTCTTCTCCAGAGTTTCCGGTGAGAAGGTGGAGACGTACGCGCAGCTGTCAAAAGATGTCATCTCCGTTCCCGGCGAGCTGCCCCATCTCTCCCCCATCTCCAACGATCTCCGCTCCTCTGGTGGTACCTACATCTCTACAGCTCCACTGGAAAAGGTGTCACTTTGCACGTCGTACATATATCTTTCGTAGCTCATTAAATAAACACAGAGACTCAGTAGGTGACGATGTCCACCTCCTCGGGGCCTTCGCTTGAAATCTCCGCATGCCCACCATACGAGGCCTGGCTCTTGGACCAGGCTCGCTTAATCTTCTGCAAGGAATACTTTGCAGAGCCGGACCCCAGACCTGTCAAGAGTTCAAAGATGCTTTCCACTGTGCCCTGGTCCTCCTTGGTGATGCTGTACAACCCAGCTGTGAGCAGGGGCCATTGTGCCATCATCAGCTTGAACTGTGCACGTCTCGTTGAAGGTGGGGTTGATGTCTCGTTGACAAGACTCGTAGTGCGTGTGAGGATCGAATGCACCAGTTCTTGGATAACAGCGTTGGGATACTGTGGAGAAGTTGTGACATGGAGGAACTTTGTGAGAATGGTGAGAAGTGCTGCATCGACAAAGGACTGGTGTACACATTCAAACCATGCCACTGTGGCCATATCGTAGGAGGAAGGCTTGATGTGGTAGTCTCTAAACTTTTGGAACTGGGCAATTAGTTCAAATATCCGCCCAGATGGCGGGGATTGGAACTTTGCAGTCCTCGTCAGTTGAATTAGCTCCAATAGGGATGGAATCATACCTGAGTGAACTCCAAAGATGAAGACGAATCCATCATCAGTAATCATCTTCAACTCTTTCATAAGCTTCCCCTCTTCACCTGCCTCGTCAATGGACAATAGCGTTTGTAAACTGTTTGCCTCAGATATTGATCCACGAACGAGCGTTCCTCCATGTGGTGCACTCAACCCTGCCAAGATCTCAAAAAGTGTAAACCACCATTTGCAAAACAACAATACTTTTGTTTGTGGGAACTTGTGCTCCACAAAGACCCTTTGTAATAACTCCTTAGCACCACGAAGGTGTCCCCTCCAGCTGTGTTTCATACTTGATGCGTTGTCTGATGTCAATAGCAATATGGTCAACAACAGCGGTTCAAGAACTTCAGAGACAACCTTGGCGCTCTGTTGTGGATTCACTTGATCTTGCAAATTGCAGTACGTTTGAATGTACTTGTAATCACCCAGCATATCAGAGGTTTTCTGCAAGAACCTCGTGAAGTATCTCTCATCTTCATCCAATTTGGTCTTCTTATATGACAGTCTTGCACCGGAAGATAGCACTGCAAAGTAAAGGTAGTCCTTGCGTAATGAATACTGCAACAGAACGTCTCTGATGGTGTTTGCAGCTTCTGAAGCTCTCAATGGCATAAGAATTTCACTGAACTCTGAATCAAATAACTCCAAATATCTCTTATGTGACGGGTCAATGTCCATAGATTGGAAGCAGTCGGTGGGAAAATGGTAGATCGTATCTGTGGAGAGCACCTCTCTGGGTGACTCCTGATGTGGAGAGTTGCTGTAAATTGGATCCAAAAGCTCCACACGCACCTGTAGCCTTGTGATCGTACTCGGTAATGGTGTAGGACCAAAGAAATCTCCCGTGTGTTGCTGTATTGCTTGGTCCATCTGTAATGACAGATCATCATCAAGAAGCTCCAACAGTCCCTTGTCCATGCTTTCGTTTGACTCCTCTCCTGGACTCACATTGGGGATCCCGGAACCGCTCTCAGAGACATTACGAGCCTGTGCTAACGTCACCACGTTATCCATGGGTTCAGGATACTCGCACTTGGCTCCAGATCGGGTGCATCTGTTGCATTTGGGTTCTCCTTCGTCACATTTCACCTTCATCCGCTTACAACGTTGGCATCCACGACGACTATACGGTCTTTGACGCTTCTTGCGTTGTGGCTTTTCAGTGGAGACAGCGCTGGGCATGTTAAAAGAGGCGATCTGGTGTCGTACGGACATCGGGTCCGTCTGGCCTGGGTTGGACATGTGGGAATCAGTTCGAATCAGCGTTGGAAGTGTCAGAATTTGTGTGTGGATGTGATGATGTTTTGATAAGCTCATGGCGTGCGCTTGTTACGTTTTCAGCTGAGGTAAAAAAAAAAAGAAAAAAAAGTGGCGGTAGGGGACACACAGGGATACAGATCGTGTGCTTTACCTGTTGGAACATTGGTTGTTTTGCACTCAATTTGCGTCCAAATCGAATACAATTGATTGTACCAAACCACGGAAACTGTCGTCTATAATTGTCAATGGATTCTCGAGTCATCAGGAACGGAACCTTCCCTCCTCCCCTTCCACTGGGACAGACAGCCACAGAGCCCCTGACGACCGCTTCCCCAGATTTACCCTCCTCCCAAGACTCTCCTGTCCTCGACTTGTACAGAGACGCCTGCCGTGGAATCTTCAAGGGAGAACCTTGGTCACTCTTCTCAGCAGACAGCTCAATTGAGAGTCGGTGGGAGGTGGTTGTCCGCATCAAAGACGTGCTGGCTGTCACCACGGATCGCCATTCCGGTGTGGTGAAGGGAGTTGACGTGGCTGCCTTCGTCACTGTGATCAAGGAGTTTGCCGACTACCCTACACAGCGGCTGTTGGAAAAGAGGATTGCATACACTGAGCAGGAGACAGAGGCAACGTTTCATACCAGT
Source organism: Petasospora maesae (assembly GCA_030563305.1). Taxonomy (NCBI): domain Eukaryota; kingdom Fungi; phylum Ascomycota; class Saccharomycetes; order Phaffomycetales; family Wickerhamomycetaceae; genus Petasospora; species Petasospora maesae. Next base: position 101,898 of record JAKUBT010000010.1, read on the forward strand.
ACAGGTGTCGATGGTGCCTACAGGGCGCTGGAAGAGAAAGAGAAAGTGGTTATCTTCTCCGTGACGCACTTCTCCATGTTTGTGCTGTTGACCAACACAGCCAAACCTATCTTCAACAGAAAGATCCAGGAGCTATTGACAGAGATCTCTAATATGCTGCTCGTCACAGACTATTTGGGGCTCTCAAGCATGATTACCAATCTACTGGACATGAAACCAATTCTTTTCTTTGCCCCACTTGAAGAGCTCAAGAGTCTCCTCGTGGAATCACATGCATTGGATGACTGGACCGGTGATATGACTTCTGCTGAGAGCTATAACCAGTGGCTTATGGCACTTGCTAATCTTGAACCAAGGCCAGACACTCAGTCGACCATTGATGAAGTTGAGCCATCGGATGATTACGAGTCTCAGAACTCCAATCTGTTCAAGACCACACCAAATGATATCTTGAGACTAGCGCATCAGTCCGCACAGAAGGAGAGCATCACACCAAGTCCAACCAAGCTACAGATTCCACAAAATTATAAAACAAGAATTGACGCGAGACAAGGTCGTATTGACGGTGGGTTGAAGACAACGACTACGAATGCCAATGAGGGTGATGCCGAGCTTCTTGCTGGTCTCCTCACAGGTTCACCATAACCATTATCACCAAAATCCCCAGACCTCTTTTACGACTGCTTATGATCTCTGACAAAATCATCTTAATCATGCTACCTCAATCTTTTAACTGCTATGTATCATCATTTGATTAAGATCCTGAAGACAGTTCAAAGAACTGCTCCGAATCCAAAGGTCAACTTGATAGATCTAACGTAGTACTCCTCAAAGTTTCCCTGGACCATGTCCTCCTGACCAATTGGAATGCCCTTGAACAAGACATCAAGCTTTGTGGAAGAATCACCCTGGTGGAAGTCAATTGTCAAAGTGGCGAAATGGCCCTCTTTCCAATCCTTGAGACGCCATTGCTGTTCAACCTTCTGATTAGGGAGAAGCTTTGTGATCTTACCAGAGACACCACCACCAAAGAGTGTGAATTCTGTGCCTTCTTTCATTCCATCACCAGGGAAGCCAGGGTTAGAGCGGGACCACGCACCAATGCGGTTCTTGTCCAAGAAAGTGATGTAAAGCTGTTCAGCTGAGGTGTTGAACTCTGGTTCAAAGTGCAATGTAGATGTGTTGTATTTTGGGATGTTTCCTGAGCTTGTTGTGGAGGAAATTGTAGTAGTTGTGGAAGTAGAGGAAGCCTTGTTTGGAGTTGTTGTGGTCTGTTTAACTTCAGCAGTCTTCAAACTCTGCTCCTGGTTGGCCTTTGTGAACTGAGATGTCACCTTGTCAGCAGAGACCTGGATATCTTGTCCATGAGCGATCATCAAGTCCTTACCAAACTGTGCAAGACTCTTTCTGAGCTGTGGAACAAGCTTATGTCTAATCACCTCCTTCACTCCAGTGTTCTTGGAGTCCTCGGAGAACACAGAGACATCGAATTGGTATTCATCCTCCTCAGTGTCATAGGCAACTTCAGGAACGGTGATGGAACCCTTAGCGGCAACATCACCAACAGTTCCCTCGTAGCCAAGGGCGATCTTCACATCGAACAAACTGATGATCTTTCCCTTACGCTGTGACACCACAACGTCACCTTCCACAGAAGTGACCTTGGTGATCTTAGCGCTCTTGTCGCCAGATTCAGCGGAGAGCCCGATGAGCTTCTCGTCAAAGTAGTTGCGTGTCCAGGCGATGCAGTTCTTGTCGACCCAGTGCCAGTTGTTCGGATTGTTGACGACCATTCTTTGTGTGTATGTGTTCGAGTGTACTTTGGAGGTGAGTTTAGTGCTCTTCAAAGGTGAGGAGTTGTTGGTGGTTTAAATCGGCGTTGATGATGGCTTCTATGACGTTCTGCAACTTTCCATGGACGTGCGCGGGCGCTAAAATGGGAAGGTCACGTGATGATCACGTCGTGATATCTGCTCGCCGCGTGTGGGGAATTCGGAGCGACGATTCGTGGATCTCCCCATTTTTGAGCCAGGTACAACAACGCCAAATTCAAGCGCAAAGTAAGCAATTGGCCTAGCTCTTGACTCAACAGGTAGAGATTCTGGGGCAATGCACTTATCATCTTCAAGGGCCGCTTTTATGGCGTCCAGGGGAGCCTCATTGGGCCGTGTTGCCGGAGCATTTGTTGTTGCTTCATCAACAGTGGCCAGACGCCATTTCTCTCAGTCGCTGAAGGTATTCCAGGCAGAGGAGGCAGCTGAACCTCTCGTGGATCTGAAGACACTTCCAAGAAAGCGTAAGTACCCCCCAGGGGTCTTTCATTTTACAGGATCGGATACTAACCAAGTCGAACAGCATCTGGTACCTACTATGAGCCAATCGTGAACCCCGCAGACAAACACAAGGAGGTCTCAGAGGAACTACACAAGTTTGGTCAATACCTCATGACCTCTTTGCCAAAGTTCATTCAGCAGTTTTCAGTTTGGAAGAACGAATTGACAATCTACGTTTCTCCAACCTCGTTGATTCCAGCCATCACTTTCTTGAAAGAACACACCACCACTCAGTTCAGAACCATCATCGATATCACCGCTGCTGACTATCCTTCAAGAACCAACAGATTTGATGTTGTCTATCACTTACTTTCTGTGCGTTACAATTCGAGAATCAGAGTGAAGACCTACGCATCTGAAGTTTCCGCTATGCCTTCTATCACTTCTCTGTACGAAGGTGCCAATTGGTACGAAAGGGAGACCTATGACATGTATGGTATCTTCTTTGAAGGTCATCCGGATCTTAGACGTATCTTGACCGACTATGGATTCACTGGTCATCCATTGAGAAAGGACTTTCCAACCACGGGCTATGATGAGGTCTATTGGGACGAGGAGAAGAAGAGAGTCGTTTATAAGCCATTGGAACTTACACAGGCTTTCAGAAACTTCTCTGTTGGTTCAAGTGTTTGGGAACAGGTTGGTGATGGTAATGACGTTGCCTCTGATTCATTCAAGCTTCCCACTCCAGAGCCAGAACCAGAACCAGAGAACAAGGAGGAGCCAAAGAAGTGATTTTGGTATCTTAGATCCCCTTCCTGGGACCTTGTCTCAGCTTATTTATTAACCTTCTTATTTATTCCACTTTTATTTATTCCACTATTTATTTCACTATTTATTCCACTATTTATTCCACATAAGTCAAATATACTATACGAACAACATTTGATGATCTAGTAATATAACTGCACTTATGATGAGCACTCAGTGTTCTAGACTGTTTCTTTTTGCGGCCTCCTGGACGGCAACACCCCAGTTCGCATTCACGACGAAGTACACCTCACTCATAGACAAGATAAAGATACCACATCCCAAACCTGTCCAGAGACCTTGCAACTTCCAATCTCTCCAGAATGCTAGGTAGAAAGCAATAGGAATGGCAATAAGGTAGTACGCCAACAGGTTGAGATTACTTCCAATCTTCTGTCTACCCTGACCTCTCAGACAACCTGCTGCAATGACGTTGATTGTATCATACAACTGATTCACAGCAAGGATCTTCAATGCATTAGCACCCAACTGGCGCACAGCTTCATCGTCAGTGAAGAGCCTAACAATTCTCTCTCTTCCAAAGTATAGGCCAGACATGGTGAACGAACCACCAAAGAATGAGATCAACAGCGAGACAGCCATAGCGATCTTGGCATTGCTCACTGAACCCATACCCAAGTAAGTTGCAATCTTAGTAGAAGAGACAACACTAATACCGAATGGGATTTGGAAGATCAATGTAGCAGTGGTACTCAAAATACTCTGAGCAGCCAATGTCTCCGTACCGAATCTGGATGCACTGATGGTGAGAATCTCGAAAGCCAAGAACTCGGCTTCAACCATGATGACACCAGGCAAAGCCAACGAAGCCATTGGTCCCCAGTTCTTGCATGCTTCTCTGACTTGAAGTCCATTCCAGCATTTGGATCCATCGATGAAGTAGACGTAACAGAACAGAAGCAAAGCCATGAGTGTGTAGTTAATAGCCGTGGCCAATGGTGCACCTATGAAACCAATACCATAAGTTGGATCCCACACAAGGAAGTAGTTGAGAAGGGCATTGAATGGTGTACAGATAAAAAGCACATATTGTGCAGCATGGAAGATTCCCTGGGCTTGGAGGAATCTCTTACCTGTCTCAAAGAAGATATATCCAGGCGATCCAAGGGAGATCACCCTCAGATATAGCTGTGCCAAATCTGTGAGTTCCTTGTTTGGGACGAAGAGGCCGAGGATGGACCCTGAGAACCACCAGATCAAGTTCACTGGGATGGCAATGAACAGAATCATGGCTGTACATCTTTGGAAGTGGAGTCCAACCAGTTGGTGTTTGCCAGCACCGTATGCCTGGGAACAGAAGGTATCAAGACATGTAGCCATACCGTTGAAGATGGACACTGTGATGTTGAATGTCATTGTGGAAAGTGAAACAGCAGCAAGTTCTGTCTTTCCGATGTGTCCCACTGAAAATATGGACACCACTGTGAGAGAGTACTGGAGGAAGAACGTGATGATCATTGGGATCGATGCCTTGATGATGGAGTACGCCTCCTCTGTCTTTGTGACGGGTTTGCTGTCCAAAGAGATGCTCTCCTGTTCAGGAGTGGAGACCTCTGTCACTGAGCCATACTCTGGCGGGCTCTGGCTCTGCGGCAGAAGCGGTTTGTATGAGTCTGACATGGTGGTGGCCCAGTTTGTCAAGTGAAGGGTACCTTGGGCTGAAGGTGGAGGATGATGTTGACTGAAGGAATCGAAGGCAAATAAAGAGGCTTTACAGGACCCATACAGGAGCCACCTCACAGGGTGGAAGCTCCTCCGCACACACAAGCACCAACTCGGAAGGCTTGAGACATGTCCAAACCGTGCGAGGTGAAAAATCGGAACTGGGAGAGGAGCACGACAAGGGGACATCCCGGGGACGGGGCAGCCGGCCACAACACCATGACAACGCCACGTATTCCGACGCTGTCAGACACCAGAGCAGCAATGTCTCAGAGCCCTTGATGAGCAGTGCTCCAGCCTTCCCAAAGCAGCCGCAAACCGCTACCACCAGCAAACTAACGAGCAAAAAAGCAGCACAAATGGTCACCAAGCTCCAGGGCATCGGAATCCCGCTACTGCCTCCGCTGTCGGAATCTCGTCGGAATATCCCAGCACCCGGATCGCGAGCGCCGATGAAAGCTGATTCCGAAGGCGCGTCCACACAAAACCTCAGCACACCACCTCTTGGGAGTTGCGGAGTTGGGAGCCTGTGGTGTGTGGGATGTGCCATTTTCCGAGTTCTGGGGGTCAATGGTGCCATGTTCCAGGTGGAGCAGTCGGAATCTGTCGGAATCTGTCGGCATTGGGGGTGGACTTGCGAGCTTCTCGTGGTGACATGGTGGATAAGCACCCAGCGGGGAGGCTTCAAGCGTACGAGGCAGGATACACTATAAGACCCATTGCAGTCCCCATTTTCTGTGTTCCCAAGTTCTCCATGAGGTCCTCTTTGGAATTCAACACACCAATCACGTCACAATGTTGCCAGTGTCCATTCTCTACACCGTGGCTGCGTTCCTCACCAGTGGTGTTCTCGGTGCCCCAGTGGCTACCCCAGACGCCGAGTCCCAGCACGTCTTGATGAATTGCGAGTTTGCTGACTCCTCCAACGCCGTTGCCTCCTCCCACGTTGGCCACACACACGGTGACATGTCCTTCATGGACCAGTTCTTCGGACCAATTCTCGATGGTTACGCTGCTGACCAGATCACAACCTTCGGTAAGGACTCCAAGAAGGCCCCAGGTAAGATCTCCAAACGTGTTGACCAGATGTTGATCAGAGACGACTACCAGTACCCAGACCCAGATGACTTGAGAGACATCAACGGTTCCGCTGTGTTGTACCGTGGTGGTGAGTTCGCTGGTTTGAACTCCTTTGCCCACTTGCCATACGCCAACTGTTACGACCCAGAGCAGTACGATGAGGTCAAGTTCGACATTGCCGTCGTTGGTTCTCCATTCGACTCTGGTGTCTCTTACAGACCAGGTACCAGATTTGGTCCAAGAGGTATCCGTACCGCTTCTCAGAGACTTGCTGGTTCCACCTTCTCCGTTTATGACGGTGTTGACCCATACGGTGGTTGGGCTAAGCTTGTTGACTGTGGTGATCCACCAATCACTCCATTGGACAACAGAATTGCCTTGGACCAGATGTACAGAACTCAGAGAGCCATTGGTAAGCACTCCACCACCTCGAAGAACAAATACAAACATCCAAAGATCTTCACACTTGGTGGTGACCACACAATCACCCTCCCATCCTTGAGAGCTGCCTATGAGAACTGGGGACAGATTGCCGTTGTTCACATCGACTCTCACTTGGACACATGGAACCCATACTACTTCGGTGGTAACGTCACTGAGTACCAGAGTGTCAACCACGGTACCTACCTCCACTGGGCCCACGAGAAGGGTTTGCTTGCCCCAGACGCTTGTATCCACGCCGCCATCAGAGGTCCATACCCAGGTAAGGAGGATGTTCAGCACGACATTGACTGTGGATTCGACAGAATCTTGGCCCGTGACATTGACAAGATCGGTGCTGCTGCCATCGTTCAGAAGATCAAGGACCGTGTTGGTGATTATCCGGTATACATCACCGTTGATGTTGACTCCATGGACCCAGCCTTCGCTCCAGCTTCTGGTACTGTGGAGCCAGGTGGATGGACCTCTAGAGAGTTGCTCACTGTCCTTGATGGACTTGCTGGCTTGCACGTCATTGGTGGTGATGTCGTTGAGGTTTCCCCTCCATATGACACAAACGCTGAGATCACCTCCTTGGCTGCTGCTCAGGTTGCTGACTCCATCATTGCCCTCATGTCCTTCGATGCTGAGAAGGCTGATGAGGAGTCCAAGTAACTTGTGTGAGATGAGTGCTCTCACTCGCCTGTGCTGATGCAAAATTTGAATGAACTAATTTCCTGTTAATTCAATGAACAACGTAGTAGTTCTCTTCAATTTCAGCTGAAAAGGTGTAACTCCAGACCATCAGCTATGCAAGTTGTGCTATACCAAAAAGGACGTTACCCCAGACTTCCGCGAACAGAGCTCCAGCATGTTTCCCGATATGGACATTTCGTGCTAGTTTTCCAGGCAAAGCCGAAGTTCGGGAATGCCCGCGCCCAATCACCGGCCAGCAGAGTAAGCAGCAGTCATTTTGCATGACCCGCGAAAGTTCGAGTGTGATCAGTTATAAGGAACGTGGATCTGCCTGCACTTTCTCTGTGTTTTGCCTCTGCTGGTGGACCTTGAAGAGCAGCATCATCTACACCAACTGCACCATCAACTACAGAAATGCTCGCACTGACATCTCTCACCAGAACAGCAAGAACTGCCAGAGCACCAGCCGCCACACTCGCGCGCTTCCTCTCCATCAAGACGCTCACAACGCCTAACGAGAACGCCCTCAAGTTCCAGGTGGACCAGAAGATCCTCAAGGACAACACCTCCTACCAGATCAACCTGGCCAATCAGCAGCACTCGCCTCTCGCAGCCAAGATCTTCGAGTACTCGAACGACGTGGAGTCCATCCTCATCGGCGCCAACTTTGTCACTGTGAACAAGAACGAATTTGCCCACTGGAACCAGGTCAGACCCGTTGTCGAGTCCATCTTGGAGTCTCACCTCACCAAGAAGGAGCCAGTGATTGACACTAGAGAAGTCGAGAAATCACAGAATGCTCTATTTGACAAGTCTGAGAACAGATCCATGACTGAGGAGGACCAGGAGATCACAGAGGAGATTCAGGAGTTGATTGACACGAGGATCAGACCAGCCATCCAGGACGATGGTGGTGACATTGTGTTCTTGAGATACCAGGAGGGTAAAGTCTACGTTCAGCTACAAGGAGCTTGTACCTCATGCTCACTCAGTGATGATACACTCAAGGCTGGTATCCAATCCATGCTAAGTCATTACGTCGAGGAAGTTGAGGAGGTTATCAACTTGGCCGAAGTCGAGTTTAACAAGTTCGAAGAGAGACTCAAGACTCAGAGAGAGAACAGAATGTGATTTATCCTTACTGCATTCATCACTCATTTCGCATAACTATTTATGACCATCAATCACCACTTTCATCGCTTGCATACACTGTTTGGTTTGTCATCAAAGACCACACACATCCATTCAGTCTCATTTCACTTCATATCATTTGTTTTTGGTTTATTTGTTACACTATCATATCAGGAGTTTTCATTACACGTTTTTCTGGGTTATCAACTCTTCCACTTCTTGTAGTACTCTATGACGCGCTGGTGAATTCATCGTTATACCCGTCAATCTTCTTAGCCAGTTTGATGTCGATATCACTGACCCCTGATACGTCGTGTGTCGTTAGTGTGATGTTGACCTTGTTGTATGTCTTGTGTGCTTCGGTTAGTAAAGGATACAAAGGTGCAAGGGATGAGGTATAGGACGTACCGTCGTGATTGTAGGATGGTGACCCCATAGATGACTCCTCATTGCAATCTGGTTCAAGAAGGCCTTGATGGTGTTGTTAGTAAGAGCATCTTCAATTCACTGACAAATCAACGATGGTACACTTACCCAAGTCTGTTCAAAATTACGTAGTTTGAACTCCTTGTGGATCGCCTCATTGGCATACGTCCACCCTTTGAGCTGGGTGTTCAGCGTAGTGGAGACAACATCGGCCGAGAGCTTTTGGGCGGCTGTTTTGGCAATCTTGTTGTACATCTTGGGCAATTGGTAATACCGTAATGGTCGTGACTCAGGAGTCAGTTGTACCCAGCTAATGACCAAAACAGTGCGATTGTACCGGTTAATCCACACACTGCTTAATGCATGTGTAGAAGTGAGAAAGTTCCACCATCAAACGAAACGTCACTTCTGAAGGCCAGCGCGAAAGGTAAACAAAAAGCCAGGTATCCTGATACGTAACACCACCGAGTGAGCCGCCATAAATCCACTACAGATCCACAGGAATTCATCACCCAAAACACTACAAAACACCCCAAATTCCTCCATATTCAAGGCTCCGCAGATGCTTTCAGTGCTCGCTATTCTGGATGTGGACGCCAACTGCCTCATCAGCAGGACGTACACCCAGCACCTGCTCCCGCTGGACGAGGCCCTGCGCTCCTTCAAACACCTCGTACGACGCAGCTCCACTGGGTGCCCGGTGCTCAGTGACGGCGAGACACACTTCTTCTACATCAGAAACAACGGCATCTTCCTGCTGGCGGTGGCGTACTTCGACCACGTGAACGCGATGACCGCACTCACCTTCCTCTACAAGTTCAACGAGATCCTCACGAGCTACTTCAAGACACAATCGCTCAACAGGGACCTCATCGTGGACAACTTCAACCTGATCTATGAGCTCCTGGATGAGATCATGGACTACGGAGTGCCGCAATTAACTGATACACAGATCCTCAACGATGTGATCAAACTGGAGTTGAATCAGAGCACCGAAGAGAGTGTTGACGATGAGATCAACTCTTCGATCCTCAAGACCACAACGAATGCAGTGTCCTGGAGACCCACAGGTATTTTCTACAAAAAGAATGAGTTTTTTGTGGACGTTATCGAAAGAATTGCCCTCACAGTCAACCCCAATGGGAAGATCGTACGGCATCAGATTCATGGTTCGATAGACGTGCAATGTTACTTATCCGGTATGCCTGAGTTAAAGTTGGGATTGAACAAATTGGTGAACGAAGAAAACAACAAATTCTTCTCCAAATTACACTTCCATCAGTGTGTTGAGCTGCCCAAATTCTCAAGTGATCGGATCATATCGTTTATCCCGCCAGATGGGAAGTTTGAGCTGTGTCGATACACTCTTTCCATCCGCACCAAGCCATTGGTTGAGATCACCGAGCATGAATTTACATTACTAGAGGATGGAACCACACTGAGAACAAAAGTCACAATACATACCAACTTCAAGTTGAGAGCACATGTGGAGAAACTGGTGATTCGTGTTCCCATTGACCTTGACACATACAACGTGAACTTCAAGGAGACCCCCAAGTTCAAGACAAGGATGGGGAAAGTCAGTTATAAGTTTGATGAGAACGTGATTCTATGGAACATTGACTCAATTGGTGGTGATAGAACATACACCATGCTTTCACAATTCAAACTCCACCATCCTGAGATTCCTGAACCAAAGAGGGAATTGGGAATGGATCCACCACCAAAATCTACAAAACCGCAGTTTGATAAGATCAAACAGACTGTGGATGAAGATGATGATATCCAGGTTTCAAAGCACAAAGACATCCAAGTGGAGTTCGAATTACCGGATATAACACTGAGTTCGTTGAAAGTTGATTATTTGAAGATCACGGAGGAGATGTTGAACTACACCTCATTTCCATGGGTGAGGTACAAGACGGTTAATGACAGTTATGTGTATAGATTATGATCTCTAGCATTATGTACTTCAGGGAAAAAATTAGATTATTTTGCATATGTATATCAGATGTATCTCTAACTTTTATGAATATTTACCAATGACTTGACTTTTTACAAGCCCAAGTCTCTCTTTAGTGCATCCAACAATCTCTGTCTCTTCATGATTTGCTCTTTCTCCACTTCATACTTCACACTCCAGTCGTCATAAAGACTCTTGTTGACTTCCAAGAGTCCCAATCTGACCTTTTCAAAAAGGTCTTGCTTGAACTGATCAACCAGTTTCAACCATTTCTTAGAGATGTTGTTGAACCCGACCACTAGACCCAATGATGCCAGTCCAGCCATGGAGTATAACGAGAAGTCATAGATCACGTATCCCGGGATAGAGAGAAGCACCAATGGCATCTGAACACCGACAAAGTTCGTCATGAGTGTCTTCACAGCTTTGTTTTGTAACTCAACGAGGTCATTCTGAATAACCTTACGCTTCAAAGTGGTCAACTCGTTCTGTTCAAGGCCCGCCAATGACTCTTCAAAATCTGGGGTTGTAGAAGTCTGGAAACTTGTGAATGAGTCGATTTGACCCTTGACATAGCTATAGTTCTTGAACGAGTCATTCAATAACCCTTGGTGGAGCATCTGTGCCATGATCTCTTGGACATCATCAACACGATAGTATAGCTTCCACCAGGGCAACTCTCTCTGTTCATATTGTGTGACGTATGGTTTGAAGTTGTTTTGGAATTCCTTATGTGATGCCTGATCCCAATTTGAAATGTATCTTTTAATCTTTTGATCTCTGATGTTCAACTCTGATAGAGTCAATGAATGTGCCTGGTTCTGCTCTGCGAGGTTTTTCAAGACACAGTTGTACAACTTAGGAATCACGACATCAGAATCGGCAATCTTGGTCAAGTAGGTCTTGAATGAGGCAATGTTGGACTTGTTGTAAAGTTCAGTGTAGATTGTGGCATTTTGTGGGGATTCTGTGAGTAGCTTTGTGGCTTGGTATGACACTTGTGATGAGATCTCCTTGCTGCTAAGAACGACATCACCGAGGGAATCTGTGGATGAATCAGTCACGTCATACACCGGCCATTTGGAGATGCTGTATGGAGTTGTGTCTGTGAAAGAGATGTATAAGTGACAGCCATCCAATGCTTCCGTTGTTTGATTGATCTCTAGGAACTCCAAGTTGTTTGATGATGGGGAGATGAAGGGAGATGGGATGTTGTATTCGTTATTGGAGCTTTCGAATGAAGGTGAGTACTTCACAACAACGTTCTCAGTGGATGATCTCTGTGTAAGCTGTGTGTACCATGACTGATCTGAGGCAAATGGGTCTGCCAAAAGTGTGTTCAAGAGCGACGGTTTAGAACCGACGAGTCCAATGCGTATTGGTGTATCTGGGTTTTTCAACTGTCGTGTGAGAATGTCGATCTTGTCAAACAGCCCGTGTTCATTGGCAAATAGTTCATGTGCCTTATGAAGATGTTCTAGTGGGTCATCAAGATCAGGTTCATCCTCAGGAATTGCCTGTTGTGCGGGTATTTGAGTGGTTGTGGATGTTGTTGATTGTTGTGTGGGTGTCAATGGGATGGGGATCGACTTAGAGATTGTGCTCCGTGTGCTTATCGTGGAGTACCTGAGTACTGTAGAGAAGTGAGCACCGCCAGCACGGGCCAGTTGTCTGGAGACCCACATCTCTTTTAATGGTGTCTCTGTTTGTTTGCAATCTGGTGGAAGTAAGCTGAAAGTGTTAGAGGTCCTCATATGCCCGGCCGATCAAGCTGGTTGTAACTTCGCGCTTTGTTCGTTTTCGCAAAGCGGCGTAGACTTACCACTATAAAATTGCGCCAGAGGAGATAATTCCGCGGAATTTCAGGAAGACGTATGGCGTTTGGCTTTTGGCATGTGAAAGAACAAAATTCACAACAGTCAGAAACGGAGGGCAGAAAGGTGCTCAAGGGGGCTCCCAGTAATCTGTCTGACTACCCAGAGGACCTCCACAGACACCTGCCAACTACACAATTCCAGGGACTGCTCCCGAGCCCTTCCCAAGAGTGACACATCCCCCCGCTGGCTGCCCCTGCACTAGCTCCACAACCACAGCAACACCAACGGTTCTATAGTCGTTTAGATACCGCTTACAAACACCTGGAAGTGCCTTCAAAAGCACAGACACCACTCCAAGAGACTCCAATACACCAGCAGGAAAGGGCAGCTTTACACACAGAAAGACCACACAGATGCAGACAGAGATCTCGAGGGCCACACAGGCTTTCGCAGGTCCCACAGAGCACACATACCACACCGCCGTCGCCTCGCCAGAAGTGTCACATGCTGCTGCTACTCCTCCTCCCCCAGCTGCCTCCCCCTCCTCCTTATCACATGGAACAGACAAGGAGGTCTTCTCCACACCACTCGCAACGGTGGATAACACAGAGGAAATTCTTGCCATCCAAGCACTGGGCCAACTGAGGAACAGCGGACGCTCTACACCGGTTCCCCTGCCAAAACCACAGACACAGGCACCAACCCCACAAACAGCACTTCAGGAACAAGAGGAAGAAGAAGAAGAAGAAGGAGAAGAATCACAACATCTACAGGAAGAGAACGACGAGTACTTTGAGTCGAGCTTAGATTCAGAGTCACTAGTCTCCACTGAATCATCGTCATCAAGAGCATCAAGAAGACAGCGTCTTTATCGTAAGATGAGGAACCATCCAATCGTGGACACTGCAGTCAAGGCATACAAACACCACACCCCTGCAATCAAGTACGGTGTGGAGATAGTGGAGAGTGCGACTGTGCCCCTGGTAAACATCATTGGGCAAACACACTCAGATTGGAAACGTAAGAGAAGGTTATCCAAGGCTAATGCAATGTTCCCAGATGAGGCCAAGGTTGACATATCATCTACATCTTCACTTCCTTCTTTCCACCTACATTCATCCAAGCGTCAAAAACTACCTTCCATTTCTGAAGCTCTATCTATTGGAAACAAGAACTGGAATGAGTTGAGTCTGAATATGTCCATTGAGTCCAAGAAGAGATTGCAAACTGCATTGCAGCTCCTCATGCTTGCCAACAAACAACTGTCATCAAAGGTGACCCACCTGCAAGATCTTATCGTAAAAGAACATGAGTCTATCCGGAAGAAGGGATTGGACAAAGATGAAGATGAGAACGAAGTATTCCATGATGCTACTGATGACCTACCAGAGGAAGATGAACACTCAAATGAAATCAAACAGGAGATTGTCGGAACGATAAAGAAGGTTGTCACATTCATTTCGAAGTATGCGGGAAGTTCATTACCTGAACCTGCAAGAACAGATGTTCGTGAAGAGCTATTGAGACTCCCTACGAAATGGTCAACACAAACATCAAACACAAGGGGTCATAACACGAATGCTAAAGTACTGGTATTAGCAAATGAGTCATTGGAGATGGTTCGAACAGTTATGACTGTGTTCGATGACACTTTGACAAAGGCAGATCTATGGGTGAAGCAAAAACAGGAGAAGCAATTGGCAAAGCAGGCTATACTGAATAGCTCACTACAGAGACGTAGTGCTGCTGCTATTGCTGCTGCTGCTGCTTCTTCTGTGATGTCCCTGGATGAATCAAGTCTTGGACCTAGAGACTCAAATGTGTCACACCATGGCTCAGAAAAGTCTGATGAGGAACTGACTGTCTGAATTCAGTGCCTGCCACGATTCAGCAATCTTTATGTGTTATGACTTGTTCTTATATGGTGTTGCAGTACGGTATGTTTATGGGTTAATGGGTCTTGCTTCATAGTTTGAACCCCGGTATTTCATGTCTAGCGTTTGTTTACGAGTACCATTTACGATATTACTTTCTAAATCATTTATCACGTCGTAAGAATTCTTATAGATAGAGCACACATTTCAGGGGCTTAGTATCAACTCTGCAGAGCCTTAAGTCTTTCTCTCATCTCATGAAGAACGTTCTCGTCTTCATCAGTGATAGGCTCCGGTTCTGGCGCAGCCTCCAGCTTAGTCTGTGGCAATACATTCACCTTGTCGAACTTCTCCGTTGTGAGCTCCGAGATGATCTTGTTGACTTCTTCCTCCACTTCCTCCTCTTCTTCAGCATCATTCATTTCATCTATAGTATCAATCGTGTCACCAACCATTTCGTTGACAATTCCGCTCTTCATGAGTTCTTGCTCAAGGGCACGCATGGTCCCTGTAAGTTGTGGCAATTTGACAAGACTGTTCACTTCACGCATGATCGTAGTGGACTTCTGCATGTTCTGTTGTAGTTTCATCATTCCAAAGCTCTCATCTATTTGCATTCCCACTGATTCCAACTGTGCCTTTGACTTGTGGAGCCTTGACTCTTGCTTTTTGATTCCATAAAGCTCACGCGCGTAGATCTTTACGCTCTTCACGTCGTTCTTTTTGGCACTCTGCTTAATCAATGTCTCTGTCTTCTTCTTTAGGGCATCCATCTCTCTGACTCCCTTTTCCAACTGACGGGCATTGCGGCGGACAAGCGCTTTACACTTTCTGTGCTGGAGGGTGAGGGTTGTTAGTAAGTGTTTCGAGCAGGGGCTGGTGAAGCGATAAGGGCACTTACTTGTTCTTTTGGGTCTGGTCCCCAGATAGCCTTCTTGAGGTAGTCCATTGTGTTGAGTTGTGTGTTTGTTGTTGCCTTGTTAGTGGCGGCTCAGTGGCTGGTTGTTGGTGATGTTGTGTCAAGATTCTGGCGGTTTCATTTATCGCCAGCGTTCGTGGGTTTCGGGTTTTCTGGCTGGCAGCGACGAAACTCAGCGACGGACACCAACTGGGAACAGACCTTTTTGGTTGAGCAGAAGCATCAATCACACACACCATTTGAGCAGTATAGTGAGCAATGGCTGATTTGGAGAAGATCATCAGGGAGGGTTTCGAGTCCGTGCGCAACACCTTCGAGGACGACACCGAGCAGACCCTGAAGCAGATGGAGCAGGTGAGACAGCTCAACACTGCGACAACGCTCAAATACATCAAAAAGGAGGAGGATCTGAAGACTTTGAGTAGGAAGGCAGAGCATGTGGCAGCATTGAGTAAGTTGTCTCTTTCTTGTAAATGCCGAAAGGCGCATGTGGAGAGTTTACTAACAATCGCCCCCGCAGACCAGGAGATGAAGGACCTCAGTGAGATGCTCACTGCTACGGAGTCGAGGCTTGATTTCATTGAGCAGCTGACCGATGAGCTTGACAGATACACCAGTGTGAATAAGAGCTCTTAAATGTCTCTACTATATCTCACTTTCTCTTTTTGAGGGCGTCTTCTTCCGATTATGTGTCTATTGGATGGTCTGTTTACTTTTCGCAAAGGGAGGTCAGCGGCTAATTCTGACTATTTAAGCTCTGGGTCGCCCTTCCAAGAAGCCTCTAACCGCCATCTCACAACACGATATTTCAAGACTTCACATAGCATCTACACAGGGCGGCAATGTTTGTGCTTCGGTTCTTGTTACTTCTCTCCTTGTGGCTCCCATGGGGGTCCGCTGACGACCTTCAGGACTTCATTGGCGATGACCAGGAGCTCGCTGTGTTGAACTTGGGCATGGATGACGTCTTCAACTACTTTGCCCCAGAATTGTTGATGGCACAGGTCAATCCAGATGACTACAACGAATATGACCACATGACTCCCGATGAAATCAACTCTGAGCTTGTGAGGCTTCGTGACGCGTTGCAACGCATCTATGACACGTTGTTGACTTTTGCACGCGTCTTGGCCAGTTTGACCACCGATGACTTCATTGAATTGTCACAGAAGTTGAAAGAGACACCAGAATTGTATGATAAGTTACTCAATGCAACAAGATCCAACCAAAATGTGGTCAGGCTGTTTGAGAAGATGAGTGCAGATGGTGAGGTTGTCTATGACTACGATGACGAGGATACAGATAACGATGAGATCTCTGAAGCCATTGCGCAGTATTTCAACGCCGACTTCCAAAGATGGGATGGCTATGACGAAGATGATGATGCAGATATCACCTCAAGTTTTGATTTTGACGATGCAGACGACTACCCGTTGGAACTCATCAAGGAAGATCCTAATCAGGATTCTGAGAGTTTGCTTGTCTACGACGAAGACGGTGAGGTTGATTCGAGCATTGAATACTGGGACCCAACAGATGAGTACAAGATGCTCGTTGAGATGTTTGGTAAAAATCCCGAAGATATGGATATCTTGGAGAAGATGGGTATCGTGACTTTGATCAAGAAGGTCTTAAAGAAAATCAGAAAAATCATCAAGAAGGTCAAGAAGAAAATTGTGATAATCTTGAAGATTATCAAGTTGAAGGTATACATCAAAAAGATTCGTGTGGTCATTTGCCTTGAAATAATGGTGTTGATCGAAAAGATAAAGAGATTGATCAAACTCATCATTGAATTGATCAAAAAGATCATCACCTACATTCTTACTGAGTTGCCATTTGAGATCATTTGGGAGATCAAAGTTGTGATCAAGTTACTTCTCCGTATTCTCTCGGATATCATTTGGGAACTTGAGATCCTTCTCTTGGAAATCATAGTGAAGGTGGTGAAGTTGTTGAAGTTGTTGAAAAAGGTCCCAGCAGAACTTGTCTACTACTTCAAAATGTTGTTGCTGGACAAGTTGCAATTGTTCAAGAAAGACGTCAAAGATACAGTGGAGGAAGAGAGGGCTGCATATTTTGGCAAGGTTTGGTATGGCTATGACGAGAGTGAAGAAGGTACTGCGTATGATAAGAATGAGGACGAGATGTCCTACGACAGTTATGATGATACTGAGACCTCAGTTGAACCACCAAAACCAACTGGTAAAGCTGCAAAGGGGGCAAAGAAGCAAAAACTCAAAGAAGAACTCGAAGATGAGTTGAACTCTGCTAGTGTTTCAAGTATTTGGGATTATGATGGAACGCCAGACATTGAATACGCAGTGAGTGACCATATCGTGATTCCAGCTGAGTTTGAAGAGATCTTTGGTGGTATTTTCACACAGGAAGAGATGGATGAGTATCTCAGAGGTGAAGACGCTTTCAACTTTGACTTTGTATGGCCTGAAGAGTTACAAAAGCGTGATCTTCAGGAGATTTTGGTCGAGAATGATCTTATCGTGAATGCACAAAGAAATGTGGACTACAGCGGGGGCGGTTATAAGAGGCCAGCACCTGGTACGCCATTGCCAACTCATTCTGGGGCTTATATGTCTGAAGTCTATGATGAATTGACTCCAGTTGGGCTTCCAGTTCCTGAGCCTGTTGCCAATTACTCAAGTGGGTTGGACATCGTTTTCAACACTACCAATATCACAAATTCCAGCACCTCCCCGTCGATCTCGAACTTTGGAGGTCAGATGTCCCTTGATCAGTCTGTTGTTTTTGCTGCTGGTGTCATCATTACTGCATACGCTCTGATGCTTCTAGTGAACTGAACAAGAGTTCACGGTATACACTTGATTCCTTGCCCGTTGCATGCAGTATATTTACCTTGCTCTATATAATAATCTTGATGACTTACGAAATTACTTACCCACACAAAAGCTAGAGAACACCACCCCTAGCACTTCCTCCACACCCACGGTTTCACCTGTGATCTTACCTATTCCCAAGATCGATTGCTGAAGACCTTCAGTTGCAATGACAACATCATCAAGCTCCTTGTACCTTTTGAATTCTTCGAATCCATAGAGCACATCGTTAGTCAGAATATCACGCACTCTTGTAGTGAGAATGATTGGATCACTGGACTCAGTTTGTGAAATGTGCTTGAACTCTTCAACCAATGTGTCACCGAGTTGGCCGATACCCTGGTCTGTAAGGCATGATACTGGGATAATTGAGTTGGCATCAACTTTTAACTCGTTAGATAATCTTTCCACGATAACTTGTTTGTCTCCCTCAAGGAGGTCACATTTGTTTAAAATGACAATGACATCTTTGGATTGTTTCAATTCCTCTAAGTGGGTTTTCAACTCGTAGTCAATTTGGAGATCATTTGCTGGAAGAACAACCAAGACCATGTCACCTTGATGTGAGTGTGATTTGGCTCTCTTGATTCCCTCTGCTTCAATCTTATCTGCCTGTGACAAGTCTCTTATACCAGCTGTATCTCCAACAACGACCTTGTATCCTTTGATGTCAAGTGGGACGTTGATGATATCGCGAGTCGTACCAGCGATATCACTGACGATTGCAGCATCTGTGCTTGCAAGTTTGTTCAAAATCGATGACTTTCCAGCGTTTGGTGGTCCGAGGAGAATCACCTTGATTCCTTTCAATAACAGTTCTGATCTCGCACCCCGTTCAAGGAATGCCTCCATCTCAGATCGTAGCTGATCGACATTAGTCGTCACCGTTTCGTAGATCTTTTCAATGTCTTCAATCTCCGTATCCTCTGCAAAATCGATGATGGCAGTCAGCAGCCCCACATTGTGCACAAGTCTTTCTCGCCAATCTTTGAACAGCACTTTGTTCTTTCCTGTTGCACTGTTGACAGCAGCGACTCTTGCCGTCTCCGTCTCAGCATCAATCAGCTCTCTTATACCCTCGATCTCCGTCAAGTCAAATCTCCCATTCTGGAAAGCCCTTCTTGAAAACTCGCCAGCCTCGGCGTATCTTATTGGTGTCTTTGGTGAATGTAAGGACTCTATAGCCTTCAGAACAGATTGAATCACTGCAACACCGCCATGTACGTGTAGTTCAACGAGATCTTCTCCGGTGTACGTTTTAGGTTCTGGGAAGTATATGGCTAGCGCTTCATCCAGGAGTTTCTTTTCATGAGGATGGAAGAGTCTTCGTACACTTGCAACTCTTGGGGATGGTCGCTTCTTGTGGAGCGTGAGTTGGTCCAGAATGCTCTTTGATTGTGAGCCTGAGATTCGAATGACACCAATAGCCGACCGCGTTAGATGGGTAGAGACGGCGTATATCGTGGGTAGTGAGCCAGTGGACGAGTGCCGTACTCCAAGCACTCTTGCAGTTTGTGTTAACGTGTGGAATCTGAGCATCCTTCTGACTTATCCAGAGCCGATCGAGTGTCTATTGTCAGGAGTGAAGTGGTGGTGATGAGTTGAATTTTTCTACCTCCCGCCGTTGCCATGGAAACAAACAGACCGTGATCGCGGGGAAACGAATCGGACGACTGCCCCTCTTCCATCAACTTGGAAATAAACCATCAACCAGAATTCTGATGTCACGAGAAGATTCGTGGGGAATATCGCCAGTTTGAAGGATGAACGGGTCCTTGAGAGTGTACACAAGACGCTACTTCAGCTCTCTGCCCGCGCTGCGACACGAAAACCCGCTGGTGAGTTAGCCGCTGGCATGCCTTTGCCTTCTTGATCAAGAGCACACACTAACAGTCAGCTGAAGGGATTACCCAATCTTGGTGGCAAGGGACGTGGACTTCCTGTCAAAAAACGAATTCCAGGAGTTAGGAAGGTTGTCCTTGTCTCCTCTGGCAAGGGCGGTGTTGGCAAGTCCACTGTGAGCGCCAACCTGGCCGTCGCTATGCAGAAACAGGGGAGAAAGGTGGGTCTCCTAGATGCCGACGTATTTGGACCTTCAATTCCCACACTGATGGGTCTTTCTGGAGAGCCCCGACTGTCTGAAGAGGGTAAGCTCCTGCCCTTGACTAACTTCGGTGTGCAAACAATGTCTATGGGATACATGATCAAGCCAGAGAACCCCGTTGTGTGGCGTGGACTGATGGTGATGAAAGCCATCCAACAACTGCTGTTCGACGTTGAGTGGAATAACTTGGATGTTCTTGTCATTGATATGCCTCCTGGTACCGGTGATGTACAGCTAAGTATAGGCCAGCAGGCTAAGATTGATGGATCAGTTATCGTGTCGACCCCTCAGGATATCGCACTTATCGACGCAGTAAAGGGAATTTCCATGTTCGAGAAGATGAAAATACCAATAATTGGCTTGGTACAGAATATGAGTTACTACATTTGCCCCAATTGTAACTACAAGTCACATGTGTTTGGTACGGATGGTGCGAAAAGGGTTGCTGAACAAAGAGGCCTGAAAACGATTGGGTCAATCCCACTAAGTGAGGACATCTGTGAGCGCAGTGATATCGGCACACCCATTGCACTGGAAGATCTGAGCTCCATTCCATCCAAGGCTTATCAAGATGTTTCCCGAGAGGTGCTGGAAGCGCTGGGTGTGTAAGCGCCGGATGGCTTCCTGGCGTTACACAAACGCGGAGTTGGCCTTCCGCTCGATACAGGGTGCTTGTGTCACAAGTTATGCGGACCAGGTTGTCGCCAGAGAAATCCTCTCAGGTCTCCCAACTTTGTGTTGTCTCTCTTCAATCAGTCAAGCCCTCGATTGGCGGTCTATGGCTTCTGAAGAGTGGAACAAGGTTGATATTGACGCTATACATTTCCAGTTTGCCCCACCAGAGACATGTTGATCAAGCCCTCAGTCTTATTTCTCCTTGCCCACTCCGGGTTGGTTGTTCTTGCAGCTAATGAAGACGCACAGGATCCAATATCGTTTCAGTCGTTGAACAATGAGGCATTGGCTGGCCCTCTGCAACAAGTGCCGGAGGATTTATCGAAGTTTTCTGGTATCGAGGTCTCGGAAGCCAATGGACATCTCGATCTTGGAGTTTCAAGCGTCAACCCACAAGACCCACTGATGATGTCTGTCTCCAAAGACCCAAACTCAATTCCAATTGCCGTGGTGCCGAAACCCAAGAAGCCCGACGATCTGAGCAAACCTCTGGAAGAGCATGCTGCTCCAGCTATTCAGGAAACTCAACAGCCGCAAGATCCAGATTCAAGGTATGTCACATCCACGAGAACATCAACACATACCATTTCCGCCTCATACAGTGCTGATCCTGTGTCGACAGTCATAATTCACAAAGTCCATACTGTCACTGTCACACCAACTCCTACCCTGGAAACTCCCCCACAGCCACAGGAGCTTCTGCCCTCTGTTGTTCCAAGCCAAGCACCACAGGCGGTTGCTGCACTGCTGCCATCCCCTCCATCGCAGGAACTGCCTGTCCAGCAGGTACCAACCCCTCCCAACCAGAATGAAGGACAGGCGCTCGTCCAGGATTTGGGACCGCAGCCGCTGTCGCTGCCATTATCCGCCATCCCACAACCACAGACTCATATCATAGGCTCTTCGCCAGCTTCACCAGGTCAAGTTCAGATTGAGGCAGCAGGAAAACTCAGAGACAGTGATATGATGCAAAACTTCCAAAAGATGTTCCAAGACTCACTCCAGAAGTTCCGAGATGAGATGATGCCTGTTTTGAGTTCTTCCAGCACTGTCAGTGTTCCTGGGCCCACCCCAACTCCAGAAGCTTCTCAGCCTGGTACATCAAGAGCATCTGGTGGTATGGATTTTGGAACCATTGATCCCGTTGCCCAGACAGATATCGAACGGATGGTTTCAGAAGCACTTCCTGGGCTTGCTGAAGACACTAAGGAATCTGTCCGTAAGGTATTGACCTCTATCATCAATCATGACGACACGTTGAAACTGAAGGAGGGTGTTCCAGAAAAGTTGACGAGTGATACTCAGCCACTAAAGCCAGTTGTTTCTGCAACACTGGTAGATCTCTTGGACTTGGAAAAGCTGGTTGACACGGCTGCTGATATACCTGCTTCTGTCGCAGCACAAAAGACCAATCTTGGAAGTAAAAAGGTCGAAGCAACAGGGTTGATGGATAAAGACCAAGAGCAGGTTGAGAAGTACTTCTCACTTTTGAACCTTGGGAGATTGAAAGGCCTTCCTGAAGATGCAGTCCATGATATTCTTGACTTTGTTCGTGCCAAGGACAAACATCAATTTGTTGATGATTTCAGACACAGGCCCTTCAGAAAGCAAATTGGGTTAGATGTCACAAGTGCACTGGACTCAGACTCGACACAGTTCAATTCAGGTATGTCAGTTCCCAAGGTGGAATTTTCTAATGTTGAACAAGAACTGGTTGAGCTGGACACATTGGAGGTAACAGACTTCGATTCACTTGAACATGAAATGGTCCAGTATCTTTCAAAGAACCCGATTGAGCTCGAGAAATCTGATGAAGATGACGATGAATCGATCAGTGAGGATGACTTTGAGGAATCATCTGAAATTTCTGACTCAGAAGCTCAGACAGGTGTGTCGGATGATGATGATGATGATGATGAAGAAGAAGAAGATGGTATTGAAGCTAACGGTGTCATTCGAAAGGGTCTGAAGAAGATTCTCAAGGACAAAACGAAGAAGAAAGATGAGGACTCTACAAAATCGAAAGATAAAGGAAAAGACTCTAAGAAGGACAAGTTGGCTGGATTGGGAGATACAATCTCTGCAATCAAGGACACCAAGCTGAAACAGGGAAATAGTGGCTCCAGAGTGGATCTGAACGAAGAGGAAACTGATGATTTTGAGAGTCCAGAAGATGAGTTATTCCCAAAGAAGAAAGCAAAGTCTTCATCTGATTCCGTCACCTCAAAGAGCCAGTATTCTCAGAAGAAGAAGAAAAAGGTTTCGAAGGCAACTTCAGATTATGACGACGAATTTGACGCACAGACATTGAACAAGACTGTCACGGGCAAAACGTCGTCGAGGAATATTACCAATCATGATAGATTCATGGAGCTTGTGATCCCAAAGAAGGGTACCAAAGATTTGGGTGATGACGGGAAAAAGACTGGTTTCAGTATGGAAGAGGCAAAGCGAAACCCGTCTGTCTTGTTCGGTGCCAAACACATGTCATCTACCGAAGATGAAGACATCGATGAAGAGGAGGGAAGTCATACTAAGGACAAAGACAAGAAGGGCAGCGGCGATAAGAAGTCACTGTCGACATTCTTTGATTTCACTGCAAATTCGGGTTCATCTCTTCGTGGAAATCACTACAGATTACTTTCGTATGGACTTGTTGCGTTGGCTTTGTGCATTCTTACGGTGTAACGATCCCCATTGGTATCATAGACGCTACTGCCCATGAACAATGATCCTGTAGTTTTTGCCTTTAAAACACCAACAACACGGAACACAGGACACGGTTCAAGTATCAATGAACATGGTGCTTATCAGATCAGAATTCATCTTTAATGGATAACGAAGTGGGGAGAGATACCTCGCCATCTCGGCATGGCAGCAGCTGAAGTCACGTGTCGCGCTCCTGGACGCGTCAAGCGCGGACGCGAAATATTTCGTTATAGCTGTCTGGACGCGTTGCTTCTCTTCATTCTTCTGTTCCACAAGCAATAGCTGCAGATTCAATTAAACATGTCTTTGTGGGTTGATAAGTGCCGTCCACACACACTTGCGGGACTTGATTTCCATGGAGCTGTTTCAAAGCGTTTGAAGGCGTTGGCGTCATCTGGTGACTTTCCTCACTTGTTGGTATATGGACCTTCTGGAGCCGGTAAGAAGACGCGTGTTCTTGCTCTATTGAACCAATTGTTTGGGTCTGGTGTTGAAAAGATGAAGATTGACGTTCGTACATTCCAGCTGAACTCTCGTAAGCTGGAGTTCAATGTCGTTTCATCTCCGTATCATTTGGAGATCACACCTTCTGATTTGGGAAACTCTGATCGTGTTGTGATTCAGGATCTTTTGAAAGAGGTTGCACAGACTGAACAAGTTGACTTCTCAGGGAAGCACAGATTCAAAGTGGTCATTATCAACGAGGCTGATTCGCTTTCGAGGGATGCACAGGCTGCATTACGTCGTACCATGGAGAAGTACTCCAGAAACATCAGACTCATATTGATCTCCAACACAACGAGTAACATCATTGCTCCTATCAAATCCAGAACACTTCTGATACGAGTCGCTGCACCAACAGTGGATGAGATTGTCACCGTGCTGGACAAAGTCTCCAAGAAGCAGAATGCACCAGTGGTTTCAGACGAGACTGAGAGAAATTTGGTGTTGTCCAATATCGCCACTTCATCAAACCGTAACCTCCGTCGTGCACTGCTACTACTGGAGGCACTTTCGATGCAAAATGAGAGCATCGGGAAGACAACACAGATGATCACATTGGATTGGGAGGGCGTTATTCAAAAACTGGCAAAGGACATTCAGAAGGAACGCTCCGTGGCTCAGATCTCCAAATCAAGAACAGTGCTATACGAGCTCATTTCCCATTGTATTCCACCAAGAACAATCCTCAAGACCTTGGCATTTGAAATCATGAACAATGCAGCACCAAGCATCCAGTCTCAGATCGCAGAACTAGCCGCTGTGTTTGATGAGAGATTGAGTTTAGGTACCAAATCCATCTTCCACTTGGAAGGTTTCGTGGCGAAGACAATGGTTGTCATTGAGAAGATGTATGGTTGATCTATGTCTGTGAACGAATACGAAAAAATATTTACATGAGATTTTTATAAAGTAGTCATTACGTCTTGTGTGCTTCAGCGGCCTCTGTATGTCTTAAAGATGTCCTCTTCGGCCTTTTGCTTGTTTGCCCACTCCTTGGTTGGGTTCTTCTGTGCCTCTTCGAAATAGTTCACTGCGGGTTCCACAGGCTTGAATGCTCTTGGCGATACCCTCACTGGAGAGTCCTTCGTCACAAACTCATAGTTTCCTGGGAGCTTGTCAGCAGCTCTTCTTAATGCCTCTCTGGCAACTTTTTCATGGAGCGTCTCACCGGCAACTTCAAACAGCACTTTACCAGTAGGAACACGAGCCATCCAGTGGTCCACTGCACCTTTACCCTTACCCATTCTTGTCTCGTTACCCTTGATGGCAACAGGGATAGCGGTGGCGAGACGACGCCATAGCTTACCTCCATTGGCTCTCATAAACTTCATAATGATGTTGTCTGCCTCTTTGAGCTGGATGGCCTTGAGACGGGTTCCCTCACTTTTGAGACGGAGACCATATGTTCCAAAGGCTAGTGTGTTACCTTTCACGGATCCACCAGTACGCACTGGTACACGTCCTTTCTGTGCTTTTCTGACTTGTTTGAATCGAGGAGCTGTATGAAGTTAGTGGTGAGCTTTTACAGATGTTGGTTTTTGGCAGATGGAGGTAAACTTACCATACTCGTGACGGAAACGCTTGGCCACAGCGAGTTGCTGAGTAGGCAGCTGAGGTCTCACGAATGAGCTTCGTAGCAGATTGATTCCAGCAGAGAACATCACCGTTGTGGAAGTGGAGATATTGTTCACTGAAAGACTCAGAGAAGCTCAAGATTTTGACTTTGGCCGATGAAGTTGTAGAGCTCAAGGTCGACGGCTCGAAAAAAACGAGTTCGCGAATTAGATCGGAAGTCGGAAGTCGAGATCCGGGTCAGCGCGGCAGGTATAATCATTCTGATTTTCCACTTTAATCCATTCTTATTTGACTACATTGTGCTGTTTAGGTGGTATGTGCTAGTCATTGATTAGAATTGACCACCGAGTGGCTTCCTAGCTAGCTTAAGGATAGAGTTATCACGAAAGAAATGGCACTGCAGCAGGACCAGTAGTCACGTGCCTAGTCACCAGTATACTTCATGACTTTGTAATCCTTTTGTAGATTCCAACCAAATCATTCATGTGTCTCTTAATCCAAACGTGCTGGAAGCATTCCTCAATATCCAATCTCTTGGCCATATCCACAGCCAAGACACTTTGGACGAAGTTCTTAGCAGGTTGGCTGACCCGAACCCACTGTCTCTCATGCAAGTTCAATACACCCTTCTTTGCAGCTCTGACGATATTGATCTCATTACCATCTTCGAAAAATGGTGAAACACCACTAAGCATAATGTGAACAATGATACCAAGCGACCAGATGTCACATTTGTAATCATACCCGGACCGATCCTTAGGCTTCACAAACAACCCTTTCTTCATATGGGGTGGGATCTTTGAATGTTCAAATCCAACTTCTGGTGCACAATACTCTGGTGTCCCCACTGTAGTGTATAGACGTCTCTTTGTTGTGCAAATGGCCTTAGCGATACCAAAGTCTGCAAGAACGACTTTGGTGAATGGGTATGGTGCTTCCAAGAGGACGTTATCAAGTTTCAAATCACGATGAACGATGTTGTTCTGATGAAGATACTGCAATGCCTTCATTATTTGGAAAGTTATCACCAATGCTTCAAATTCTGGAATTGACGTGAGTTCATTGCCATTGGAAAGGTATGAGAAGAGATCACCGCCAGAGATTCTGTTTGTTGAGATGTGTTAGCTTGGTGTAGCGGAGAAGAGGAGATCATGATACGTACAAGTCTTCAAAGATGTAGAGGAAATTGTCTGAGCTGAATGCCTGATATACTTTGATGATGTTTGGCTGTGATATCAGTTAGTCTGTGTCTGAAGACTGGGTTGCTGAGGAACTTACATGTGACAACTTTGACAACATCTTTGCCTCAAATGTAACTGTATCCGAGTTGTTCTTCACCACTTTGACTGCATACAACTTTGACTGCTCCTTCTTGTTCTCACATGCAAAGACCTATAACTGATGTTAGTAAATAGGTAATGTCTTAAGTGACAAATAATTCAACGGTATAGTGTTGGCGTACATGTCCAAAAGTTCCATTCCCAAGGACCCTCTCTTTGAGCCTCCACAGTCCCATCTCCATCTTGATGGACTGTTCATCAATCAAGTTTCTGCAAAAATCACCCTCTGCGGATCCATAAGCTGCTCTGAACTCCATCTCCACACCATTGGGGATATTGATGATGTCCCCATGTGTCAACAACACCACCTGGTGACGCGTGAGTTTCTTGTCGTTGAGCAAGGTGCCATTCAACGATTCATCTTTGAGATACACCAATGGGACCGAGTCATCTTCGAATAACACCACCCAGATTATGCAATGAGTAGATGAGATTGAAGGATGTGATAACACCAACGTGCTGTTCTCTGAACGGCCAATGGAAATCTTGGTCTTGCTGGTGAGGGCGATGGTGGTGGTGCTTCCCGCCCAGGTGCCGGTGCTGTCATCCAACGTGAGGATGTCAAACTCGCCGCAGTATCCACCTGGGGAGGACTTGCTGGTGCCCAGGACCTCGAAGCTGTTGGACATTGTGCTTGTTTCTGGAAGTTCTGGTGGTGTGTGCTTAACCGCCGTGTCTGTTGGTGTGTTATTGAGTGGAGAGTGGAAGAGGAAGAGAGGAGACACGTTGATCTAGATTTCTAGTTGCCCGCGCGATTGTTGGTTCTCCGCTTTTTGTATTATGTGTGATCACCTACGGCGGAATTTTTTCAGTGTAAGGTCATTAGTTCGTGATTTCATGGAGTCTATATGGTGTCATAATCTTCATTCAATGTGCCCGATCTAGCTTTTCTAGCAGCTTGGAGTTCCATAGATGTATCTTGACAAAGAGCTGCTCATCACCCAGTAGCTCCGTGAGACTCCTTGATTGCATTTGCATTCCTCTCAGGAAGATGTCATTATTCGTAGCACGTTCAAGTTCATGGGTCTTACTCGTCTCAATCAACACATTAATGATGGCAGTGAGGTGTTCCACGATGAGATCCCAATTCCCCAATAGTACGGACTCCTTCTCCGCGTTAACGATGAAAGAGTATCGACGCTCGGAGCCTCTTGCCTCTAGATCTTTGATCTTGAAACTTTGAGTCAATGAGTATCCACGGACCTCATCTGCAAAGTACATTGGCCTGGAATCATACACCGTTGTCTCCTCTGAGAGACACTTCCTCACTATGGGGTTGAGCTGTCTGAACTTGACAGCGCTGTACTGTGTCGAGATGTAGACCTCGTCTCTCGTTGTAGTCCTTAGTGTGGTCACTGGCGGTATTTGCTGTGTGGAGAGTGGTCCATTGGACGAGCTTCTCTTGGGGAAGATGAGAAGGCACGATTGGCAGTAAGATTCCTTGGAGAAGTCTGAGAGGACGTACTGCTCTGGGGTGTTTGTAGCGTTCTGCGTGCACATGATGGACCGGGGGCCATGCTTGTCGCAGAAGTGTGCGAGCAGGATGCTGAAAGACATCTTTGTCTATGTCTCTGGTGTTCAGTGTGAGGTTGTTACCCTCTGTGTGTGACTTGTGGGCGCCCGGGGCAGTTGTAGTTGCAGTTGGCGGTGTGTTGTGCTAAGTGCAAAGTTGTAGCTGGTTGGAACACTTGCAGGTTATCAGCGGTAAATCAGATCAGCGCGCGCTCGAGAACTGGCGGTGGGGGAGAGGAGGCAGGGTAATTACCAGCGTCCATACTGACAACCGTGAGCACAAAACACACACCAAAAGGCCACTCAATAACAAAGATTGCAACAAAACACACCGGAAAGCAGAAGAAAATCGGCAAATGTCCAGACAGACCGCCCGCCAAATCTGCAACATTCCACCGCCCGAAAGCCCCATCGAGCTGGCCCGCACGAAGGGTCGCGGCGGTTCTCTCATCACGGGAAATGGGAAAAGGGGGAAAAAGAAACGGCCTCCAAAACTCCAAAACTCCAAGCGTTATATAATCCGGAACTCTTGGATTTGGACTCCATCATCCACGTCGAACACCCACCCTTCAGCTCAACAGCCACCGGCCCAGCACCTCCCCCTTCCACCCGCCAGCACACTCAGCGTCACCAGCGTCACTGGGGACGTCACCAGCACCAACCGCCACACCGCCGAAGCAGCGAGCCCAACAGCACCAACAACCACAACACAACACAGCACAGCACAGCGTAGACCCGCACAGGGCGCCACGCCAGACTAGCTCTCCAACAGCACATAAAAAACACATAAACACAAAGACCAGAGTACTGGCAAAGAGCAACAACAGAGATGCCGCCTTTCAACGACCTTTCACAACGTCCCGCCGTGTCCCACTCGGGCTCGTACACCACCCACAACACCAGCAACCAGGACCTCCAGGCGGGCACCTCATCCATCCCAGGCACACCACCGACCCCGGGAAGAGCAGAGCTGCGTAGACGTGGCTCCTCGTTTGGATTCGGCACAAACTTCTTCTCCTCGCTCACCAACACCCTGAGACCTTCTTCCTCCTCATCGAACCTGCCCGCAGGCACACCTACCGGCAGGTCCAGGGCAGGGTCCTCCTCAAGACTCAACCTCGTCCAGACAGGGAACACGTCATCGCCAAGCGTCAACAGACACCCATCTACAGGAGCCATCCCAATAGCACACCCACAACCACACGCTGCTGGCCAGACCGATGGCATGGCGGATCTACTAGCGGAGACGCCCACCGAGGAGAACTTGCAGGGACAAACGAGAGCAAACTCGCTCATGAACCAGGCCCGTCAAAAACCTGATGTTGACGGCACATACTCCATCAGGCTCACCCCATTCATTGACCACTCAGCAACACAGCAAGGACTGTACTTTAGCCCAGTCCTCAGAAAAACCAAACCAAACACAAGACTATCCATCGGAAGATACACAGATCGCGTCAGAGACGCAGCACAAGCCCCACCAGGTTCCGATGCCCCAGTTGTGTTCAAATCCAAAGTCGTCTCACGTACACATGCTGAGTTCGTGGTTGATAGCTATGGAAATTGGTTTATCAAGGATTTGAAGTCATCCTCAGGTACATTCCTCAACCATGTGAGACTCAGTGCCGCTGGTGTGGAATCGATCGATACACCATTGCAAAACGGTGATGTACTACAATTGGGAATGGACTTCAGGGGAGGAATCGAGGATATTTTCAGATGTGTCAAGATGCGTGTTGAACTTAACAAGTCATGGCAACGTAAGGCCAATCAGTTCAACAAGGAGGCACATGAACGACTCAAATCACTTGCATTGATCAGTGAAACTGATTTATCGGAATGTGCAATTTGTCTTTTGAAAGTGAAACCATGCCAAGCGGTGTTCATCTCACCATGCTCTCATTGTTGGCATTACAAGTGCATACGTCCAATTGTCGTGAAGAGTTATCCACAGTTCCTCTGTCCAAACTGTCGTGAGACCTGTGATCTTGAAGCAGATCTGGACGAAGAGGACGAGGAAGATAAGGACGAGAGTGGATTTGAAGAAGAGGATGAGAATGAGGATGAGAAGGAGAATGATGCTAATCAGGGCATGAGATTCAGCAATGATGATTTACATCGTGGTAAGACGATACGTAAGTCCAACTCGAATAACATGACTGATGATGAACAGATTATGGAAGCCTTGACTGAGGAGTCCAACTGAGAGCATCTATGGTCATACACTCATACATTCATTCATTCACTCATTCATTGTGGTTTTTGGTTTGTTTTTTCTATAAGGATATTTGATGTTCTCTATTTGTACTACAGTTTATTTTTGTTTTTGGGAAGCATTTGGGTGCTATACGTCTGATCATGTTTGCACTAGTGGCGTCTCTTTTCATTCATTGGGTTTAATCATACGCCAACACAATACGAATTATATACGCCATATTAAGATGTACTTGAGTAGTTTTATAGAGAGCAGCTACAGTTTGATAATGGCATTCACAATATAGCAAAAATTGTTCATTCGAGAGCGAAATCAAAAATAAGACCTTTGTACAGCAATCACGATATCGATATGAGGATCAGAAGACACCACCCCAACCACTTCCACCTAATCCAAACAATCCACCATTTCTGGCAACAGGAGCAGCAGACGATACACTTGAAGCAGTGGCAGTGGTAGCAGCACTTGCACCCAAGTCGAGTCCGAACCCAGAATTAGCTCTAGATCCAAATGGAGAAGGTTGAGCAAGTTGTGTTCCCTTGATGTGTGAAACATTACCCATTTCATCTCTGAGGATCTCAAATTTGAAAGACTCAGATGGTGTTTGGAGAATCTGGAAGAACAATGGCATTGATGGAACATCACTGGTTTCAAAGAGTGAAGAAAATGCTCTATACAGAGACTCAACGGCGATGAAGATTCTGTCAGGGTTGTTACCATAGAGATAGCTGTACGCTTTGAACAACTTGTCGTGATAATTCTTCAAGAGCTCCTCGAATCCTCCGACACTTGTTGGGATCACCGTTGGCTGAGCAATAGGTTGCACTTGAGGTGGTGGGGTTGGAGTTGTTGTGGATCCCCAAAGACCACCAATTGTTGAATTGAATCCATTACCAAATCCAGCAGGGGTAGGCTTAGCTGCACCAATGTTTGAATTGGAAACACCATTAGACCAACCATTGGTCTTTGTTGCATCAGAGTTCCAAAGACCACCTGCAAACAATCCACCAGATGTACTGAAATTATCAAGTTTCGTAGAGGATAAGCCAGAGATCAAATCATTCATACCGTTAGAGACTGGAGTGGTTTCAAAGAGACCTGGAGCTGGAGAGAATGAGACTGGAGGTGCCTGTGTGGTGTTCAGAGCGGCAGCTTGAGACCATGGAGATAGACTTGGAACTGAAGGTTCAGAGACTTGTCCAAAGAAGTTGGAAGCAGATGCAGATGCGGATATTGAAGCTGGAATACCACCAAATGTAGATGAACTTGCTGGAGCAGCAATAGTTCCAGAAGAGATTGGTGGAGGACTGAGATCTAGGCTCTCGTAGAGACCATCAAACAAGGACTTGCCAGGGATAACAGTTGGAATGTTCTGTAGAGGATCAGACATTGAAGATGTGGTAGAGTTGGATCTCTCTTCGAAGCGTTGTTGCTGTTGTTGTTGCAAGAGCTGTTGTTGATGTTTCTGTAGACGTTGCTGTTGTTGTTGTTCAGCGAGCTTCTGTTCAAGCTGAAGCTTCTTCTTTTGAACTTCTTGATCCAATCTCTTCTTCTTCTCTTCCTCCATTCTGATCTGGAGTTGCTTAGCATACAACTTCTGCTTTCTCTGGAGTTCCTCTTCCTCCTTCTTGTGCTGTTCTTGTAGCATCTTTGCTTCTTGTTCAGCTCTCTTCTTGCGGATGATTCTCTCTTGTTCATCTTTCTGCTTCTTAAGCTCTTCTTCTCTTTTGCGTCTGATCTCAAGTTCCTTTCTAGCTCTCTCTTCATCTTCAAGTCTCTTCTGTTCATCCTTCTGTCTCTTCTTGTCTTCTCTCTCCTTACGACGTTTCTCCTCTTCCTCCTCCTTACGATGCTTCTCTTCCTTCTTCTTACGATCAGCCTCCTCCTTACGTCTTCTCCCTTCCTCCATCTTTCTCTGGTTTTCTTCTCTCTTCTCTCTCTCGAGTCTCTCTTGTTCAGCTTGTTGCTTCAGACGTTCCTCCTCCTTCTGTTGTTGTAGGGCACGCTTCTTTTCACGCTTCTTCTCCTTCTCACGCTGTCTCTTCTCTTCTTTGCGTCTTTCACGTTCAGCAGCCTCTTCTTCCTCTGCAAGCAATGCCTTCTGTTGTTCACGGACTTGTTTCTCCTTGTAAAGCTTCAACAAACTCTGTCTCAACATCTTGGTGGTGCACAACTGAAGCATGTTACGACCTTCTTGTAGCTGAGCCTCTTCATCGAGAGCATCATCGCTGTACTCTTCTTCATTATCGTCTTCATCTTCATCGTCTTCGTCGTCGTAGTCATCTTCATCTTCATCGTCGTAATCCTCCTCATCGTCATCCTCGTCAAAGTCTTCAAGATCCTCATCAAAGTCATCCACGTCTTGCTTAGCTTTGTTATCAAGATATAGCTGCTGGGCAAGTTGCTGTTCATTAAATAGTCTCTCCTGGTTTTGGCGTTCAATTTCATAGCTCGTGGCATTTAAAGCTGCACTCTCTTTGATGTAGTAATCTGTTTGATCTCTGAGGATTTCGACAAGCTCATCGTGTAGTTCGTCAGGTGAGACATTGGTGTACTCTTCATAATCACTGTCATCTGAGTACTCACCATCACTGTCTGGCAAATAAATCTCATCTTCATCCTCATCTTCCTCATACAGCTCATCGTCAGGGATATAATCGTCATCCTCGTCCTCGTTGTATGTTTCTTGTGGGAAGTATAACAACGTTGGATCTTCAGGAAACTTGAGCTCTGGCTGTGGTGGAATCAAATATGGTACTTCATCTTCTCCATATTTCTGGAAGTCATCAACGAGAGGTTTCACCTTTGATGATACTGTTGACTTGTTATCCTTGAGGATGTCCGACTGTCTCTTGATACGGCTCTCAGCCAACTTCTCCATCAATTCCAAAAACTTCTTTCCATCATTCTGTAATAGATCCTCTGCAACAGACATGATACCGTTCCTTCTTGCTGTACCCATATTGGCCAAATTGTTGATGATGTCATTGGCAAGAGGGTGCGTTGGTGGTGGTATCTGATTTGCTGCACTCGTCAGTTCAGCATTTTTACTCTGTGAATTTGTCGATACTG
Organism: Petasospora maesae; assembly: GCA_030563305.1. Classification (NCBI taxonomy): domain Eukaryota; kingdom Fungi; phylum Ascomycota; class Saccharomycetes; order Phaffomycetales; family Wickerhamomycetaceae; genus Petasospora; species Petasospora maesae. The sequence goes on from JAKUBT010000010.1 coordinate 135,551, forward strand.
GAGCTGATGCTGGAGCTGATTGAGCTGGTGTCGGCGTTTGTGATGTAGTTGGGGCAGTTGAAGGTTTCGTTGTTGATGTTAGGGGTGCTGCGGGAGGTGGTGAGGATGTCTTATTCTGTTGGAGTGATGCAGGTGGGACCACAGGGGTGTATTTCATTGTGTCTGTGAAGAAACTGTGGAACAGTTCATGTGTGAAGGTTTCGTCGCTTTCAAGACGTGAGTAATACGAGTCGTATAGCTTTGTGAGCTCCTCCTCGATGATTGCCCTCTTTCGACCACACACAGAACAGTTGCACGTTATCGACTGTTGGTCCTTCATGACTCTGAAGACGGAATCTCGTTCCATGTTTAAGAGTTCCTTCTTCTCCTTTAAGCTTAGACTTTTCCAATATGACTTCAATTCCTCAGTGAGCTCCACGGGGAGGTCTGGAGGCAGCATTGGGTGCGTCCGGTTTGACTTCTTCGATGACTTCTTTGGGGAACCATCCAGGCTCTGGACGACAACATCTCCATTGGAGTCCTGCTTGAGCACCCTGGACTCCGGATAGTCTGTGTTTGGATTGTCCAGCTCAAAGCCAGTGACGTGGATGTTGGAGGTGTGGCCAACGTGCTTGCCCTTCTTCTTCTTTTTCTTCTTCTTTCCATTGGTATTGGCGTCATGGCTCTCGTGGTCGCCGTGTGCGTACTCGAAGGAGATGTTGTTGCCATTGACCAGGCTCTCCTGTGTGCCCTTCTTCGTTTGGCTCGCCATTTCTGTGCTGTTTGCTCTGCCTCTTGCGTAGTGTGGAGCTTGAGCTCAAGCGTTGATGGCGGGAAGTGTGGAGTGGGAAAAGGGCGGGCGGCAGCGGGCTGTAGCAGCGGTATTGAGCAGCGGCAAACGGGCTGTGGTTTGTCTGTGTGAGCTTCAGCCGGTGGAGTGTGCTGCTCTCCTGTCTCGTGGCGGGAAGAGGCGATGTGGTGTGCCGAAGGGCGACGTGTCGTTGGCGGCTCCCTCGTCGCTGTGGAGCTTTTCTCGCTGGCGTTTTTTTCATGGCCTCCGCGAACGGGTATTTCCCACCAGGCGGCCGGACCTGCGCTGATGGGCGGTTCTTGATGCGCTGATTACTGCTTATCCCGTGTGTTTGATAGAATGTCAGCTCATGCTTGTATTCACTTGTAATTGAGCTGTCTGTTTGCAAAAATTTGGACGGATTCTGATACAATTAGTGCACACAGCGACACCGTCAAAGACCCGGGCTGAGGGCCGAATATCTGTGCCTTTCGCAGCTTACATTTGTTTGTGCACGTGACCTCACGTGACCACTGATCGCGGAATAGGAGAGCGGGTGCAAAAGAATGTTGGCTGACTACGGCGACGTGGTCAACAACGCGCCCTTTAGATAGTTTCAACAGAAGTTTTCTCGATTTCAAATTTGTACATCACACGGACTCAACTTTCAATCACAAGCAGAGTTCAGTGGGAAAAACTGCCTCAGCTTGATTGGTATCTGACCCCAGGAACACGGGTCTGGGAAGCTACATATCCCGTTACGGGACACACATTACGTAACTAGCCAGCCAATTACACCGACCTTCTCCGGGGAACATTCTCTCCACTTCTTCGGCATTTGGAGCGAGATGTTAGCCTGTTGATTGATATATTGAAGTGCTCAATGTGTTTATAGAATGGCTTATTGTCAATTTATCTGATTGGCGGGTCCATGTGAAGATAATCGCTTGCACTGGGCTCAAGGCATGGCCCTTCATGTTCCCGCTGAGGTGCGTGAAGTGGGGCGGACGGTTATCAGGCGTAATCTGCACGCATTTTGAGCTCCGGGCTGGCAATGGTCTCGATTCCTTTCGATATTTGGTGACATTAATCATTCTAGTCTCTAGAGCAACACCAACTGCTCAAGGATTACAAAAACTCCCGCCAAATTGACCGACAACCAGAGAGCGTTTCCCAGAGGCTTCAAAGTGTGCAGCACAAGCGCGTAATTAACGTAGAAAACCGAAGTGCTCCGTAACCAAACAACAGCGATCAACCACCAACTCACCGAACACAATTGGCCACTCACACCAACCAACCAACATTCGTTCCGCTAGAACAATCGGACCCTCCAAGGACCCATGTCGCTCATCACAACGCCGGAGCCTCCCACGCTGGAGATCCACACAGAGGCGTGTGTGCTGCATCCTCGAAGAGTACGTTCCAATTCCCTATTGCCTATCGTATCTCTGGCAAAATACTAACTTCCCACTTTCTCTACAGAGGAAGGTCAGGCATTTGAGAGGTCTACATCTTAGGAACATCACCCTAGATCATACAAGCCATCAGGACACGAGGCATAACCCAACGAAAGTACGAAGTGATACTAAGGATATGATTGGGTTGAACACCCCTGTGGATCGTCAGCGATATCTCCAATCCATAAACAGTTCAAAGTTTCTCAACGTTTTTTACTCGTTACATTTCATAAATAATGAGGAAGAGGTTTTCTATGTCAGTGAAGTGCGTGAACGATGCCTTGATGCGGATTTCCAGGAGTTCAGGTTGGACACTATCAAGCATGGCTCATCAAGGCATTTCAAGTTGAAAGTTTGGGCCTCGAAGTTTGGAGAATCAAGTGCATGGGAATTACTGTTGGAATATCGGATTGATCTTCAGTGTCTATTATTTTGGGGGACTAGACTAGAGGATTGTAAAGCTGACACCTCCAATGCCATTATTGTGGAACTGTTCGATGGTGTTTATGTGCTACCCATTGGCATTGATCAAGATTGGTACAGATCGATATGTGTACATGAACCGAACACGCATAAGAAATTGGAGAGTTTAAGCTTTGATTCATTGATGAAATTGAACAGATTTGAACGAAGCATTGAAGATATGACCATATCGAGGATGAAGATTGAAGAAGGTATCAGTGAACAGATCGAACAATGTGCCATTATCGATACGCATAGAGTTGATCAACTACACAAGATGCTTGAGAGTCAGAGGGAGATTAATCAATTACGAAGACAGAAATTACAAACGTTGAAAGATTTGAAGAAGTCTAAAGAGTTGAAGATCTCCAGGTTGAAACAGGAGAGGACTAATGCCAAATTCACAGAGTTACAGGATCAATTCAAAGATACCCTATTGAAGTATGAGAACACACTACAGGATCTCGTGATTGAAAGATCCAAGATCATCAAGACCGTGATCAGTATATTCCCGAAGAATAACATCATGCAATGGCTAGAATGCAAGGAATTTGAGATCCTACCGAACGATATATCGTTGAAGACTTTGAGTGATGTCTTGAATGCAAGTGATCCGAAATACATCAACGAGATCAATGCCGGATTGGGATATATAAGTCACATGATTGCATTACTATCCAGATACTTGGCTGTTCCTTTGAGATATCACATTCAACCATTTGGATCATCGTCCTATGTCATTGATAAGATCTCCAAGATCAATCAGAGGAAAGTGTTCCCATTGTTTTACACGTCACAATTTTTGAGGTTTCAGTATGCGGTGATGTTGTTAAACAGTAACATCCATGATGTCCTTGATGGTGCTTACGATTACTAAGTATGTATTGAAGCTACATGTGTAATGTCTAAAAAATAATTTATATGTCATCAATGTCATTATATATAGCTCTATACTCTCTTGTTGAAACAGCCCAAGAAAAAATCAAACAACGTTCTTCAACACATCGAAAATCAAACAGCAGCAACGAATAAATCTTGTCTCTTGTGAATAAGCAAATTAAGGTGATATATGCTGGGCTCTTCTTCCTTTTGTTTTTGTTTCCATCTCTCAATCCAGCTTAATAGCCTTGGCATCACTGACCAAGATCTGTTCATCAAACTCCTTCTCCGGTTCTGATTCCAATCTCTTATGAGTCTTCACGACACCAGCTTTGGTATCAATCTCAAAGATTCTCACACGTCTAGTGGTGCCTCCATATCCACCATACCCACCTTCTCCTGCACCACCACCAAAGCATAGCCATAGTCTATCATCAGTCTGTGTGTCCTTGGTGTCCAACATGCAGAAATCGTTACAGTGATCATGACCAACACTGACAACGGAGACTCCAGCAGCCTGAAGAACATCGCGTGCGCCAGTGTTGTATTTTGGTGCAGTTATGGCCTCTTTGTAATTACCGACGTAACCTTGGTGAATGTTACGATACTCTGGTAATGGAATGTGGAAGAATGCCATGTTGATAGGCTTGAGTGAACTTCCCTGCGGAGTTGAGATGATGTTCTTCTTGATGAAATCCAACTGTGACTCTTTGAGCCAATCGTATCCAGGGTTGACTTTTGGTGCTTGGGAATACTTGTGTGAATCCAACATGAGGAAGTTGATTGGATGTCTATCACTCTTACCAAACACTTTGATGACGTAGTTCCCAATACCATCAACATCAGGTGGTCCTTCAGTGGCAAAGTTGAATGGGAGGGATTTGGTGAATTGCATAAGCTCCTTTCTTGACATTGAACCCTCATCGTCATGGTTTCCAAACATAATAGCATATGGGATACGTCTTTGGATCATTGGTTGGAGGACTTTCAAAGTTGTGGTCATAGAATCAAACGAATCTTCTCCAAAGATCTGATCACCAGTCAACACCACCAGATCTGGCTTCTCGTAGTCCAAGACTTTGTTCACGAATGCCAAAGTACGTGCATCCGCTTTACAATCTGCAACTTCTGGGAATTGATCCCTACATATTCCTTCAAACGATGAGAAATGTAGATCTGCCAATTGTAACACTTTGAATTTGCCCTCATCTGAAGCCTCTAGTAAAAGGCGTGGGTGTGGAATTGGTTCTGGTGAATTTCTCAATGATAGATACACTGGCACGTTGCCATTGATGCCAGACATTGGGTGTTTTTCCACCTTCCAGTCATATCTTGGGTCTGTTGGGGAACTGAAGACCACGTCGATTCCATAGTAGAATCTGTTTGATCTGTTGGGGTCAAACCTCTCAATCTCGTGCACCACTGCACCGTCGGACCGCACCTCCAGCTTAGTGACGGCGTCTTTGCCCAAGATATCAGTGAGTGGTGTGGCCTTGATGTAGAGGTACTGGCGAGAGGCCCAACTCCAGCGCTTGCCCGTGTCCTTATTCCAGTCCAGCTGCTTGGGCAGTAGGCGCCATTCGGGTCCTGGGGAGCAGCTGGCTGTGGAGTAGATAGCTGGACAGGACCTCAGGGAGATTCCAGTCACTACTTCGTCCACTGTCTCGTAGGGGATGTAGTGTGGGAGGGACCTGTGTGTGGGCTTCTGCTGGCGGTAGAGCATGCCCAGTGTAAACAGCGCCAGGGTATAGCCCAGCAGCCGGCTGAGCGTCTTTGTGAGGCGGAAGGCCATGGCTGTGTGTTGTTTGTATGGTGGGAGAGTGGTTGTCTGGGTGGCAAATGAGTGTGGATCAGTGGCAGAGAAGGGGGAGAGAAGAGGAGAGAAGAGGAGAGAAGCAGGGGTGATGGATTTAAATGCGAACACTTTTTAGCCGCCGCATGTGCATGCCCGTGTCCTTCTTTTTTTTTTTTCTTTTTTCCCTGATTCGATATCCACGGCCGCTCACAACTTGTTCCCTGGCGCCTGCCCCTCGTCAAGTGCTAGCGAGTCGCAGATCTTGATATCGGGATCGCCGTTGCCTGTTGTTTGGTGCTGGTAGAGTATCTATCTGTGGTAGTTGGTGTAGCTCTCAGTACCACTATCTAGTGTTATCTGCTGAAGAGCCAACCTCCCAGGCCGCCCGCCATCACACACGCACATACGCCCCTGAAACGCCCTGTGCGCCGCCAATGCAGGCGGAACATCAACGGCCACAAGATTCAACGGACAACGTGCACCTGGCTGACGCGCTCTCAGTCTCCACACCACCGGGATCCCACAGACTCCCACAGACTACAGCACACAAGCCGTATGGGAAGCTAGAAGGTATCAAGGATCAGGATGAAGAGCATGTGCTTTGTGCTTCCCTAGGTCTCAGATAGGTACTCCACAGACATACAGCGTACAGGCGGCCGTGCAAATCTCTACTCCGGCCCAATCACACACAAAGGCAGCCACTCCCCCCCCGCGCTCCAGTTTGAATTTTGAAGTGGTGTGGGCCGTGGATGATGACAATTCCCCCATCTCTACCTCTCCAAGCCCAAGGTTCAAAGTTGTGGGTGTGTATGGTTGAAGTTAGGCTTACGCACAGTGTGTGCACCGAATCAAGTAATAAAGCGGGGGGGCACTCTAGCTAACTCCACCGCCACCGATAAGCTTGCAAGTTGCCAAGGACAAGAACCGGTGCATAAACACAGCACAGGGTACTCATGGATAAAACCTAGTGCTAAAGTAGTAACCCCAGTGTATATGGACGTTTTCTACTGACCTAGATCACTAGAAAGACCTTTCCAAGCTGCTGGAAGGCTGGAATTATTCACCCCAGTCACGTGACTTATCCTTGTTCGACCACCTCTCTGTCTCTGATCTCTTATCCGGCTCATCGGCTCATCATCTCCACAGACCAGATCTCAAACACAGGTGCTGCCCTGGCCTTGTTATACAGATTATCGGACGCATGTCTATCCTAAACAAAGGTGGTGGTGTTGTCGCCGATCACAGGCAACTACTCCTCCCAATTTGGTGGTCCTCTCCAGGACAACAGAAGTTCATGAAAAGTTGTACGCCACTACAGCACCGGGAACGGATTTAGTCGTTAAGCGTAGACGTATCATTAGTTCATCCATATATGGTCAATTGAGTCTCTCGCTCCGTAGATCATTGCTTCTTCGGGAGCTCAGGTCTATGGCCTGATGTATGTTGGAGTCCACTCTTATCTTGCAACTGCTTCAACAACTCTTCTTTTCCTCTTTGATTCAGTGGGTTCACAGCGTGTGGTAGTCTACCATGCTGCTTGAACCGTCTAAGCATGTCACTCTCTCCATTCTTAGCAATGGTGTCTTCAATCTTCTCCAGCTTCTGTTGTTGGTCCTTCTGTTGCTCTTTCTCCATGTTGTAGTAGTGATGGCCCTTCCCTCTGACTCGTGTGACTCCTCTCCTTTTGTGGGGTTCCAGTTATCTGTGAATCTTGGTGTTCAATATCTGTGCACGGCTCTGATACGTTGCAGTTGAGCTGATTCCTGTGCCTTCATTCGTTCGTAATTTGGTGAGTTCAGTGGAGAGTGGCTCTAGAACTTTGCCACATTCAGTGGCCAGACAATAAAACGGCGCTTACTGCGCCCGCATCACGTGACCGGCGGATGGATTCGCGGAATTCTCCAGCCAGACGTACTCCAGAAACACGTCAACTGGCAACAGCAGAGAAGAGTTGTGGTTCGCCTGTTGTTGACACTGCGCAGTGTTTGACCTTCTTTGTGAGGCTATTTGACTGACAACGGGGAGTATGGAGAGTGAAAGGTGAGTGTCTGGTCTCTATGCCGCCACACAACCTGTCGCGGAGCCACTAACAACAAACCAAGCAGCGAGCTCGAGCAGTGGCTCGGATCCATCCACCTGGCCGAGTACCATGACCGTTTCAAAGGTAAGATCCACACACATCCAACGGCTCTCAACACAGATCACTAACTGGAACCTAACTAGCATTTGACATCAAGTACGACTCACTCAAGTTTCTGGACATTGGTATTCTCAAAGACATTGGCATCGACAAGATTGGTGACCGTATCAAGCTCGAACAAGAGATCAAGAAGCTGAAAGATGAACACTACGTCAAGCTCATCAACATTGAAGACCTTTTCCACGAAGTGGTCCAGATCAAGAAACCTGTTCTTAGATCATTATCCTCCTCTACTTTAATATCCAACCACAAAACGGAGTTCAAACTCAATCAACCACCATTGCGGAATGAGAAATCGTTGGTGTCTTTCATCCTTCAAAACGGATCCACCGTGAAGATCAACGTCTCTGGTTGTTTCAATGCGGCATCCATCAAGAAGAAGCTCATCAAGTTCCTCGATCTACCGAACAAGAACGCAAATGGGTATGACACATATCTCACTGGTTCCCAGGGAACACCACATCTGTTATTTGACGTTGAGCTCGTTACAATCTGTCATTCGATCGATCGACTAGAGAAGAACCGTATCTTGTTTTGTCCAAAGACAGAACAACCATCAACCATGGCCATCGAGGTATCAAGGAAGTACATGTCCATGGAGCCTACAAAACTTGATAATGACCAAGACACGAATAGATCAAACCAAGATCAAAAATTCAGATCCATCTTTGGGCAAAGACCAAGTTCACAACTCATCTCTACAAACTTACCACAATATTTCCCAGAGACTAATAAGGACAAATTACAGAAAACTGTACGTAACTCTGTGAGATACTCGGTACGTATGTCCACTTTTGGAGCACAGGGCAAGAGAATGTCCACTATTGGCGATTTCTTGATCAATTCAGCTGATAAGGTTGATAAAGTCCGTCATGATATCGGCACTATGGACTCACTCAACCTCAAGTCCAGTATGGATCAAACGAAGCAAAGGTTCAGCATTGCATCTACGATTGATTCGAGACGTACGTCCCGTATTGAACTATTGGACGTTGATTCCGATTCTGATGAGGATGAACATATCGTTACGAGTGTCAATAATGTCAGTTTGACCTCTGGTTCGATGCATTGGCTTAAAGGTGCAAGAATTGGATCTGGTTCATTTGGTACTGTGTACTTGGGTATGAATTCGCTCACTGGTGAGTTGATGGCAGTTAAACAGGTCGAGTTGAAGCCACTATATGATGATTCCAAAGAGGACAAGGAGAAAGAGAAATTAGTGCATCAAAAGATTGTGGAATCTTTACAACATGAAATGAAATTGTTGGCGGAGATGCATCATGAAAACATCGTCACATATCTTGGATCCTCGTCTGATGAGAACTATTTGAATATCTTCTTGGAGTACGTCCCTGGTGGTTCATTGAACTCTATGCTCACTAACTATGGTCCATTTGAAGAGCCATTGATCAAGAACTTCACAAGACAGATCTTGATCGGATTGAACTATCTTCATTCGAAAAACATCATACACAGAGACATCAAAGGTGCAAACATCTTAATTGACATCAAGGGAGAAGTGAAGATTTCAGATTTCGGTATCTCGAAGAAACTCACACCATCAAGTAATGACAAGAGGGCATCACTTCAGGGCTCTGTGTATTGGATGGCACCAGAAGTCGTCAAACAAGTGGCTACAACGACAAAGGCAGATATTTGGTCTGTTGGTTGTTTAATAGTGGAGATGTTCACAGGGAAGCATCCATTCCCTAATTTTTCACAGATGCAGGCCATTTTCAAGATTGGTACACATACCACTCCGGAGATTCCAAAATGGTGTTCAGATGAGGCAAAGGACTTCTTGAATCAGACCTTCATCTTGGACTATACAAAGAGACCTACTGCGCCTGGATTGTTGAATCACAAGTTTTTGGATACTCTACAGGTTTGAGTCATCCATGTTACGAACTAGTTGTTTATCTACGTCATTATTTCCATATTTGGATTCGTATTAATACCACTTTTTTGGTTTCATTATAGGTATCAGCAAATTCTAATGTACAGCAAATTGTAAACCATATAGCATAGCTTATCAATCATGATCAAAGAATGAATGTGTCATTTAGTGACCCAAACCACCATTGGCCTCAAAGATCAACTCCTCATCTGGGACCTCCTCAATTGTAACTTTTCTCTTTGGCTTCACCTCCTTCTCATCGTTCTTTGGGATTCTGATAGTGAGCAAACCATTCAGGTACTTAGCCTTGATCTGTTCATCCAAAACCTTTGGCAGTGTTGGGAACTTCAATCTTCTCTCCACTGAGCCTGTTCTGATCTCATCAATCTTCAAGTTCTCACTTACTGGGAATGGCTCCTGAATGGTACCCTTAACGACAATCTCGTTGGTTGATGGATGGAAGTCAATGTCCAAGTTGGATAGAGTGGCACCTGGAATGGCCATCACCACGGTGTACTCCTTGTCTGTCTCATAAACGTTTGTCTGTGGGGAATATGGAAGTGTTGGGTTCTTAGCGTTGCGTTGGGAGATCTCAATCTTTGGCTTTGGCTCCTTGAAAGTGGCAACGGAGTGACGATGCAAAAGAGTTGGAATGGCCTGCTCAACCTTCTTTGGCTCTGGCTTTAGGGCCTCCTTGGTCTCTGGCTTCTTGGACTCGGACTTGGCAGAAGCTGATGGGGTTGGAGTAGATGATGGTGTAGTCACTGTTGGAGAGGTCTTCTGGCTCTGCTCAGATGAGGTTCTCTGTGGAAGGCAAGATGATGCGGTCTCCTTCTGCTGAGACTGCTGTGGTGCTCTCTCAGCCTGTGCCTGTCCACCGGTGAGCAAGTTCAGGAGATCACCCAAGTCGTACTCCTGCTGAGGTTGCTGCTGCTGCTGTGGCTGGACCTGCTGGCGTCTGTAGCCTCTTGTAGGGCGGTATGACTGCTGCTGGAAGTATGGGGAGTAGTAGTCTGGATATCTCAACTGGTAGTAGCCACCATCGCTGGACTCGTCGTCGTCATCGTCTTCCTGTGGCGCAGCGGCAAAGAATGGGTGGCGGGCACTGGCCTGTCTCTGTGGGAAGCGGGAGAAGTGCTGTGGGGCGGCACCCTGCTGGTCTGCGGAGAGTGCTGCGAGGATGTCTGCGAGAGATGGGTTGTAGTAGGCCATTGTGTCAATTGCGTGTGCTTGTGTTCTTAAGTGCTTGTGAATGCTCCATGGTGGAAGAGAGTGGACGGGAAGGTGGGGAATGGACAGCCTTTTATAGACTTTGGGCGGGCGGCTGGTACGTGGGCCACCTGGTAAGTGGTCTATCCAGAACCTTCTGTGTACGGGCTGTGTGCGGCTCTGCCTGGCTCCTTCTAGAAAGTTCCGCGCTAGGCAGCCTCCTTTCCACCCGGGCAGAGGTTCTCGAAGATTCCACAGCGGCCGGGCAGACAGAAGGGGAAGTTGGCGTGGGGAAGACTGTATATCTTTGCATTTTGGGCACTCAGGGATACATTCAGCCATCTACACACTACTAAACATATTGCACCAAAGAAATGCCCATTCTTCAGCACATATCGCCGCTAAAACACTGCGCAGTGGCCACCACCAAGATCGCTCTCCCCCACATTCGCTGACTAAGAAATTGAGCCAGGAAAATCAACACTAAATCCTCTAGAGTCTTCCATCAACGCCACCGCCACCATCACCATCACCACTGCCCCCCGCATTAATCAGCCACACACACCCGCTATAAGTACCAACACGGCCCCTCCAGCATATACGTCATACACAACTATCATGAGCCGACAAGCATCACAGGACGCGTCGCCTACACAGACACAGCTTCCACAGGAACCCCCAACAACATCATCCTCATCATCAAAGGACTCAGACATGTCAAACGTTGCACTGATGGACATCGGTGAGCACTGCTCCTTTTGTGGGCAGGTCGACTTCTTACCATTCAAATGTGCATGCAAAAACACCTTTTGTGGACAGCATCGTCAACCAGAGGCACACCAGTGTCCGAAGCTCGATGAGGTCCGTAAGCTCACGGCGAGAGAGAAGATCATTGACACATCACATCTCCCCTCTGCGAAGACACTGTTCCCTGACCGCTCAAATTTCAAAGTTGAGCTGAAGACTACAGAGACGAATCCTGTTACCATCGAGGGGAAGATGAAGCTGAATGGTGCATTTGCCAAGATGGCGAAGTTCTTTGAGTTGAGAAAGAACAACAGAAAGAAAGAGGCTACGGGACCAGCCAAGCGTATGGTTGAAGTCTCCAAACTTAAGACCAGTGCCAAAGGTGAGAGCGTGGTACCCAGAACTGAGAGAATTCACGTATGGGTTCAAGTTGTCGACGATACATCCAAGTTTGACAAGATTGAAAGACATCCTATCTTCGTGTCTAGAGTATGGCCAGTGGGGAGAGCATTGGACTCTATTGCTAAAGAGTTGAAGGTGAAGAACATAAACAACAGAACTAGCGACCAGACTCAGAAGCTGTTCTTGTTCAAGGAGGCTAGCGCTGACAAGTTTGAGAGACTGAATACCAGTGCCAGATGTAACGTCCTCAAAGACGCTGACACCCTGTTCCTTGTTAGAGGCACAGATGACTTGTCCACTGCAAAGTGACGACATCATGAATCACGAAACTGTTGCATATAATTACCTTTTGAATCGCATATCTTGCATAACTGTTTACCCTATTTGAATCTTGTAGAGATCTTTGGTAGGACTCTCGGCCGAAGACTGAGTTAACTCCGATGCCCCGGGTGCTTCGTGGTGGAGAAATCTTGAGCGCGTCAGTCGTTCCCACCAAGTAACCAGAGCCACTGTCAAACCAAGGCACAAACACGATGTATCTCAGCGAAGTGAAGATCACATGGGAGCAGGCTCTCGATATCATCGGTATGTCCTCTTTCCTGCTGGCTTACAGGCGCCCTTGAGTGCACTTTACTAACGCCAAACTCCACAGATCAGAATGCACTCGGCCATCTCTACCGAGACCATGAAACCAACGACAAATACAACAGCTTCAAAGCTAGATGTACATCTGAAGGACTCTCAGTAGTCCAATACATCATCAAAAACCGTCTATGCTGGACATCACAGGACGGGACCATCGACACAACACCAGAATCCACCGAAGTATTCACAAACGTGTCCGATGTCAAGATCATCACCAACGATTTCCCATATAACTACACCAACGACGTCACACATCTGGTGGCATGGAGCAAATTGGAAGTCCCATGTGATCCAAAGTCTGCAATTGGAGACGTGTCAGAACGTACGAGAAGCATACTGGATGCATATGTACAAAAGACATTTGTTAAAGGGTTGGGATTACCGAAGCACAATGTCGTGTGGTTTAGAAACTTTCCAGCATTACAGAGTGTTGTTGAGCTCTCTCATATTCATGTCTTGATTAAGGATATGACGAAGGAGCAGTTTGATGCCGTTGTGGGAACAAGTGGACGGGTGTTGACTGAAGAGGAGCTCGAAGAAGTGACAAAAAACTAATCTCTAGCATTATATAGACATAGGCATGATTAAACATGATTAAACAAGAAAGACGAGTTTAATTGCAAATGCATGGTCATTAGACTGATTAATTATGTATTTTAGGGGTTCGATGAAGTGTCATCAGAAACCCAAGTTTACCTTGAGGGTGTATGTCACCACGAAGGGCAATGAAATAATGAGAGTTGGATACTGTGCCAGTAACATTATAGCATAGCAGTCCATTTGTAAATGCTGTCCATCAAGTGGGGTATAGAATGCAGTGAAATAAACTTGTGAAGTGGAAGAAGGAACGGCCCAACTTAAAATCATGATAAATCTCTCCACTGGTTGGTTGATCCAATTTGACTTGTAAAGTCTGTTGGACCATAGAACTCCAATAATTGGCATTAGAACAAGTCTGACGAGAACCATTGCCAAAACGGTCTTCCAGAATCCCTTAGGTATCTCAGAGATCTTGAGTCTTGCAAGTGTACCACCAAGTAAGAAAAGACCCATAGGCACAGCCGCATTCCCCACATAACTCGTGAAATCCATCAAGAAACTGAGAGGTGGCTTATCATCTGGTGCATCATGGACATGGATACTGTTTGGGACGAAGAGAGCACGGACCCAAGGAATGAATGCAATAGTGAAAGCTGCAAGTAAGACCAATGACGGAGCTCGAACCATGTTCAATAGCATAAACTCTAACCAACCGAGTTTGTACTTGTTGATGAAAGTCATCCATTTGGATTCTTCAGGTTCGTCCATGATCGTTTCATCGTCAATGTTGAGTCCAACTTCTTGAGTTCTGGAGATGATTCGAGCCATGGAGTTTACTGTTGGTATCTCTCTTATACGATCAGCTTCACTGTACTCCTCGATGATTGTCTGAATAGTTTGGGTTCTGGATCTATGTGATCGTGATGAATAACCTGATGAGTTGGAAAAGACTCTTCCCAAATGTGAAGATGACACACTTCCTCTTCTCCTTGAAGCGGAACTTCTGTATGATGCAGTACTCATTCTTCTGTGGGAAGATCCTGTATGTGCGCTGTGTGGTGCACTGTGTGATGGGTTTCGGTTCTGGTTGTGGGTGTTGCCCTGATTCACGGCATCAACAAAAGAGTCATTTGTGGTATTTGTGGTTGCACCTGTCACTAGCGGGACAACATCATACTCTCCGTTTTCATCCTGTGTGTTCTCATCGTCATCATCCTCTTCTTCGCCATCATAGTCTCCATCCTCGATGACATCCTCATCTTCGGTATTGGTGATGCTGCTTCGTTGAGATGTTCTCTCGCTCTTCTCTCCATCTGGTTTGGCATGTTGGTCTTCCATTAGCAAAGGAGCTGGCCTTTGCGATGGAGAATCAGACTCTGGACTTTCCTTGTTGTTAGTTGAATCCGATTCGATTTCCTCCTCTTTATCCGGCTCCTTCTCTCTGAAGTCGAGTCCGATGATCTGGAACATACCACAGTTCATCATCATGAACTGCTGCACGGCAGACAAAACACACGTGAGAGCAACAGCTCTGTTTCCCTCATCTGCGTCAAACACTTTACCTCCATCCATACTCTGAACGTATGCGATGGGCAGGTCTGAAATGTTAGAGAACAGTCCCACGAAGAGCAGTCCCCATCTCCATTTCTGCGGTACTGGCGTAACAAAGCTCACCAGGAACGCCAGTGCGATACCTGTGCCGAATATAATGACACCGCTGAGCACAAACACTCCAATCTCCTTAATCTGACTTCCAGACAGGTTGGTGACAATCTTGTTGAACGTAAGCGCCGGTGCCAGCGCGTTGACCACCATGTTGGAAATGCCTCGACTCGTCTCTGTGGTGAGCATGTTTGCCTTGACGAGGGCGAACCCGACAGCCAGAATCAGGTAGATCTTGAATATGGGCTTCAGGGCAATGAATATCACATCACCAAGGGGGACCGTCATACTGGCGGGCTCTCAGGATGTGTGGTGGTTGTGTGTGTGTGTGTGTGGCTCCGGTGTTGGGAATTTTGAAGAGTCGGTGATGAGGCTTTACTGAGGGGCTCTTTTTGCCGGCTTTGACGCGGCGGCTGTTGCTGAAGTCCGCTGTGGGGTGTACTCCACTTATTCCTCTATGATTTATTCCTCTCAAACACCTTCCAGAAGTGTTGTTGTCGTTTACCGCCGTCAAATTGGCAGTTTTGGAGACGGAGGAGTCAGCCGACAGGGCGCGGAGTGAAAACATCGAACTCCGACACCCGCACACCACGAAATTTAGCTCCGACGTCCTTTGGCGCGTGCGAACTTGTTTACGTTTCAAGCGATTGTCCCAAGCAACCATAACATACATCGCACTCCATCGCATACAATCAACGACTCCGCTTCCCGGGCAAACACACTCTTTGTTCTTTGAATTTTTGGCCCCAGAAATGACATTCCTTTCGTTACCCTTCCGCTCACAGCCGGTGGTTGTCGACACCTCCATCACAAAGCTCTTTGGCGTTAACAATGCACCTGTCGCAAGCTTCTGCCACTTCATCCCGGTGATCCAACCAGCGCTCATCTCCACACCATTTGGAGTATCACTACTTACATTGGCCATGCTCTTGGTTTACTTGTACCAGTATCTCACCTCCCCGGGATGCAGTGCCATTGAAAAGCGTATCTTGACTGCACTCATCTTGGGAAATTCCATCTACACGATATTGGCATTTGAGAGTTGGTTTGAGCTCCACTATCAAATCATCTTCTGCAATGACTTCAAGAACGGAAATATCAGTGTCTTCCAAATGAGTGAGCTTCTTGAGAGATTCAAGCTTAAACACTTGATCAAGTCCCACACAGGATTCATCTACGGTCTCATCTCGTTATACTCTGTGCTGGTGTACAGACAGTTCTATGGCATCTTAGCTGGCCTGATCAAAGGCTCTTACAGATTCATCATTGATACCTCTGTCAAGGCATACAAGTTGACACGCACCGGTTTCACCACTACATACAAGTTTTTGGCCGATGGAGTGAGGGACGCTCGTATTGTTGTGGGCAAATGGTTGATCAAGACTTGAGCTAGCCAGTCTACCTCTCTCCGTATCTTTCTTTTCTCCATATTCACCATGACTCATGACTTTCAAGACTTCTCTGTTTTTCTACCCGTTCAATTCTCTTTTCAGGCGCCTTGTGCTGCTATTTATAAAGTGTGTTATACAACTGTACAATTACCATACCATCACTGATATCGTTATCTCATGTATTGTGTATTTCATATGCATCGTGCTCCTCGTAACTATAACTCAATCTTGATACCTGAACTAATTCTTATCAGCTCTGAACCCTTAAGGTTGAAGTTAGCTCTGTTGAGATTCTTCATGAACTCATAGATTTCCACATTGGCGGTCATCCCTAATAATCTCTCTTCAAACACTTTGAACAAGGCAATGGAAATCTTCTGTATCTCAACATACCCATTCAACATCAAATTGTCCCAAATTCTGAAGACAATGTGTGCAGACAAGCTGTCTGTGAAAAGTGACATGAACCAATTGAAGCAGATTGGCTCCAGTTCAACATCACAATCCATCAGATGTGTGTATAGCTTTGGTAATTGGTCCTGGAAATTTCTCTTCATGGTGACAAGATCTTGTTTGACGTTTGTCAAGTTGAAGAATCCCTGTGGAAGTATATTCTCAATCAAGGCAATGAATGCCCAAAATGCCTCTTCCTCATTATGATAGACCAAGAGTAAATTTGCCACAATGAAGTTCATACCTTGACAATATCCAATAGTGGTGTATTTCCTGCTGAAAGCGATAAGAACATTTTGTAGCTTGGTCAATCCTGGGCCATTGTCTTTAAAGAAGACGTTGAACGGCATGGTTCGATACAAGTCGAGCTCAATTTGGGACTCTGCGTCCTTGTTCGGTTCTGTTGAATATAGCAATGTGTGGTACTCAGAAGGGGTCGTGAGATGTTTGGCCCCAGAAAGCTCTGACCATACTTTGGGTCTATACTTCATTGGCACACCATGCAAAACAAGTTTTGTCAATGTCTTGTTAAGATGTTTGTAGTGTTTGACACTCCTTCCATCAACGGAGAACCAATCGCCTGAGTTATCATTATCAAGCAGTGCCACTTTTTTGATGAACTCATCCCATTCCTTATTGGCCTGTTGTTGGTTCTTGTCATAGTCACTAGCAATCTCTTGTAGCTTTGATGTAATAGATTTCCCTGTCACTGCAGTCATTGAAGATGAGCTTCTTGGTTGTCTCTTCTGTTTGTTGTCATAAAGGAATCCAAATTCATCAACGTATCCTCCATTCTCATCATTTGCAAGTGCATTCGGTAGAACCTTTGAGCCAAAGCTTTCCATCTCAACAGGAACCAGTTTGGAGTGTTGGTTATTACTCACAATGGCATCATGAACTGGTTGTGGAACATGGCTGAGGAATTTGTTGGATACAGCACTGAAGAGTGCGTTGTTCTGAAGGAAGTTTTCAAGATGTGACTGATCACTTGATGTCTGTGTTGGCGAAGAAGATGAGGCTTGGGAAGCAGGCACATTCAAGAATGTGTTCAGCATATCCAGCTTCCTTGGTGTTATTGTGAGATTTGGTTCCTCTATACTCGAAGCTGCAGAGCTCTTGTTATCCTTCCTCGAATCAATGGGGGATACTCCACTGGAAGACCCCTTGGAGGGTACATCACCATATGCGGGTCCATCCTCCATTGCATCGCTGATCATGTCTTTCAAGAATGACTCGTTGCTGTCTGGGTACTCTTCGACATGTTGGGAAATCTTTTCTTTCAGCAAGGTGTCTATCTGACTCTTGGAAAATCCCATCTCCTGTAGTATCTTCATCAGTGCATTCTCTCTTCTGGAGTGGTCTTTTCTCAGCAGTGACAGCTCTGCCTCACGCTGGGCCAAGTCTGTAGACAGTTGCCGTATCAGAGTGACAGCACCGTACCTCTTGATCAGGTGCTCGATAGATGTGTTTGAGGACATGTGAATGTTTCCTGGAATGGACTCGGCGCTCAAGACGCTCTGCTGGAACAACTCACTCCTCTGTAATGACGATCTTGTAGCTATGCTGTCCACGGAGACGGTGGAGTGTAGAGGAGCATGTATTGCCAGTGAATCAGCATCCCCATCATCCTCCTCCAGTGGACTCGAGGTGCTGTCCGCCGTCCTGGAGAGAGACGCCCTGGAGGCTCCGTTGTGCCGCCTTCTGCCGTCCGCGTACGAGATGGACCGTGAGCGCCCCAGTGACAGGAGCTGCGATTGCTCTCTGGGCTCAGTGTGATCCATGTGCCACTGTTTGTGTGTCTTTTGGGTGATTTCAGTGCCAAATGAGGGGGCTTCTCCTGGGCGGCTAATGGTAAGTGTTTAAAACGAAACATCAACAAAGCCCTGACAAGTTGCGAGCGCGCATGTGGGGCTAACTGCTTAAGTTTCGATCACGTGACGTCTTTTTGCGCGCGCACCGGTGGGATCGCTCAAAATTTTCCACTTCTCCCACCTTCCCAGCTTCGTCCACCAACGGCTCTTTTTACCTTCTCCAATCAAGAAACCACGGCGTCTAGCCTTCTACTTGGCCCCTCTCCTGGGTTCGTCCTGGGCGTGTGTCTCTGGCTCAGTAGAACACTTTCGCTGTGGGAGAGCAATGCTTGAACCTCTCCACCCTGCGTGATTGTGACTTATGTCACAACTGAACGTGTCAAGGCAGGACTATTTTACGGTTCCATATCCCCCCACACAAGGTCAAACGTGTTTAAACTATTACTAGAATGGACATACATCCAATCTGAAATCATACAAGAGTTTGTAAATTAAAACGTCGGTATTGGCGATGGAAGACTAGGCGCGGTAGTGAAGAGGTGTTGGTGTAGCCATGAATCTCCCACCGCGTTGACAAGTAAAGAATGGTTTTGAAAAACAGGACATAATAAAACAGTATAAATCAACGGGAGATGTTCTATAGAGATACATGAAACAGCAGTAATGCTTGACATCTGGGTATAATGGCCACATCCGTGCGTGCTTTTTGGGGCTTCATCACTTGGTGAAGTGTGTAACGAGTGGAACGACAATGACAACAATGATGATGATCGCAAGGATGACCAACAACCAGATACACCAACATCTTTTTCTTCTGGCCTTTCTGGCAGACTCAACGGCCTTGTCGGTGTGACCGAGACCCAACTCAACGTCCTTCTGGGCAGCGGCAACAGAAGTGTTGACGTTCTCCACCTGCTCGTTCTGCTGGACAACCATCTCCTCCATGTCATGGAACAACTGGGTCAACTCAGCCATAGTCTTCTCCAACTTTTGCAACTCCTTATGTCTGGCCTGAACATCAGCTAAGGCAGCTCTGGCCTCACCTCTTCTTGTAGAATTGAGAATGGCCTGGGAGAAGATCTGCTGTCCACCAACATCGTCGATGACCTCCCTCACTTCATCGTCTGTGGCATCTGGGCGAACAATCTTGTACTGTCTGGCAGCTTGGGTTCTGTTGGCCTCCTTGTAGTCAGCCTCGGAGAGTCTGTAGTCCTGAATCAACTTCAAGAATGCCTGTCTGGAGTTCTCAGCTTGAGCCTTCTTAGCACTGTCGGATCCGGCGCTGAGTTGAGCATCCTTAATCTTGGACTTCAGGGTCTGCTGCATTGAAGAGGCCTGGGCCATCAAGTTGTCAAGTTGGAGTCTTGTAGCGTTCTCCTCATCTTCACTGACGACAGACAACAACTTCTTCTGGTTGAACTCAATCAGCTCCACCAACTGCTTGTAGTTGTCAAGGTCATTGTTGATACTGGTGATGTTGTTCATGTATCCGACAAAGTCATCGCCACCATCGTTGTAGGAGTTCATCTCATAGTTGTCACCGTATGGGTTTGAGTTGTCATACCCGTAGGATTGCTGTCAACATGTGTTAGTATACTCAGTCCATCAAGTATGTGTGGGCTTGTTCACGTCGCGAGAATGTGGCTGAAACCAAACATGGAAAGAGGTCTCTGATCCTGGACAGGGGCCATAGCTCATGATATCGAGTTAAATGAAGTTGGAACATCAATTGGCACGTCTTGCGACAGTATGTTCCTGGGGGAAATGGGGGCCAACGCGTGTGGTGGTGGTGGTGAAGCAGCACCCTCGTTCCCGCTCGGCCGTATCCTCAAGACGCCCATGATAAACTCCTCCAGTAAGCACACAAACGAGCGAGAGAAAAAGACGGATCACACAGGGAACATAGAACTCACATTGTTGTAACTCATGGTGCACCGGAAATCCTCGACGAAAGCGCGTGGGTGTGGTGGTTGTGGGGCCTTTTGGGAGGCGGGAAGGTGTGTTCTTGCCATACACAAAAGTGTCAATTTGATCAGCTTCCCTGGCTGGCTCACCGCCTCCTTTCGCCAAACCGCCCAAACAGGAAGCACGTGAGCGCTGGCGTAAAAATAGATTTTGCGCAAGCACGAAAATTGCCGAAAATAGCGCAAATTGGCGCAAATTGGCGCAAACGTGGGATTGATGCGCGACCGCGGCTTGTGCCTGTGCCTCTAGCTCAGATCATGGAGTACAGGGTCCTCTCGTATAGCACTTCTGTGCCTTGTTTCAGCAGCAAAAAACACTTTGTTTGGTATAAGCGTTAATAGCTGGTGACTCTGAGAGGATATTTTGTCGCTGCTGTGCTTCCATCATGAACAATGACGCGTATAAGCCAGCTCAACACCAAGCTGCCGGCCATGGAGATGCGTTGGTGGATCAGAGTGGGATGTTCTTTATCAAGCCCACCACACAGCAGGAGATCCAATTCTACACTGAGTTGCAATCTAGAGAGCAGTCTGAAGAAGATGAAGAGGGTTCAAAACTCACAGACTGGATGCCCGCGCTCATAGGGACTCTGGAACCAGGTATCACAGGCACGATGGAGGACACGAGGCAAGTCACTGATGAGATGAGAAGTTTACAAGATGCACAAGTCAACGGTGGACTCGTTGACATGTCCAAGAGGTATGTTGTCATTCAAAATCTCTTACATGGCTTCAAGAAACCGTCCATAATTGATATCAAGCTGGGTGCTGTACTCCATGACGATTCCAGCACCGATGAGAAGAGAAAACGACTTGAAGAAGTGAGCAAGAACACCACTTCCGGATCATTGCACTACAGAGTGTGCGGGATGAAATTACACCACGATAAACTCCCAAAACTTGACAACTTCTCGAACGTTGAGGGACATGTACGAAGAGACGAAGACGGATACATCATCTTTGACAAGTGGTATGGTCGTGCTCTCACCCCAGACAATGTCACAGAAGCTCTTAAGATATTCTTCACGCATAACCCACTTTCAGAAGGACAGCAAAGAATCATGATTGGCAACATATTCACAAGGATCCAGCTGCTGTATAATTGTCTTGTGTCTGAAGATTTGAGAATTCGCTCAGGAAGTATACTATTTGCATATGAAAACGATCCCAAGAGATGGGAGAATATGAACAATGAGGATCCAATCTTCCGTGATGATTTGGCTTATGATGACAGCGACGATGAAGATGAAGAGGACGGAGACTATGGTGGCCTGGCTCCGTTGAGTCTGTTGACAATGATTGACTTTGCACACGCTAAGCTGACCCCTGGTCAAGGACATGATGAGGACATCGTCATTGGTGTTGAGAACTTAATCAAAGCCATCGAACCATTAACTGAATAATGAATCCATAAAATCTCAAGATCATCAAGCTGTAGATCTACTTATCCGTTGTCCATGATTATCAAAAAACGTATTATATTCAACAAAAGAACTATGCACATTCGTCAACCCATTTACTCCAAAAGTTTTGTGATCTTACCAATGGCAATGGTCTGACCCTGGTCTCTAAGAGTGAATCTACCAAGTGGCTGGTAATCCTGGTATGTCTCAACACACACTGGAGAGGATGTTTCCACAACAGCAATGATCTTCATACCCTGCTTGGCAAATGCAGGTGGCTTCTTGGACTTTCTGTTGGTACCCTTCTCCAACTTGTGAAGAAGCTGGGTGATGGTGACCTCTTCGATGGCGGTATGGACGTGCATAACACATGAGAAGCCAGATGACAAAATGGACTTCAACTCCACAATAGCGATCTGTGCCTGGAACTTGGTGACGGTCTTCACTGGTGCCTTTGGAGAAGAAAGAACGAAACCTGGGGAGATGTCCTCCTCTTCGATACCCTTAAGC
This sequence comes from Petasospora maesae, assembly GCA_030563305.1. Classification (NCBI taxonomy): domain Eukaryota; kingdom Fungi; phylum Ascomycota; class Saccharomycetes; order Phaffomycetales; family Wickerhamomycetaceae; genus Petasospora; species Petasospora maesae. Next base: position 157,747 of record JAKUBT010000010.1, read on the forward strand.
TTGATCTTGACCTGGTCACCACAGTATGCTTGCTCAACTTCGTTCTCAGTTTCACTAAAAATGGACAAAACTTCAACGTTGGTCTTGTTTGGCATGATGATCAAGTTGTTACCCTTCTTAACGTGACCAGACTCAATCTTACCCTCGACAATGGTACCCAAATCTTTCATCTTACCACTGATTGGCAACATGAATGGAGCGTTGATGTATCTGTTCAAGTGCTTCATGTTGTCCAAGTACTCCAAAAGAGATGGACCATCGTACCATGGGCACTTGTCCTTTGGAACACGGTCCTTCAAGCCGTCACCTGTGTAACCAGAAACTGGCATGAAGACGACATCCTCCTTAACGTTGTAGCCGATACCCTTCAAGTACATACCGAGCTTTGTGATACACTCGTCGTATCTCTCTTTAGACCAAGCGACAGTTTGGTCATCCATCTTGTTCACAACAACAACCATCTTGTTAACACCCTGTGTCTTAGCAAGAAGAGCGTGCTCTCTTGTCTGACCACCCTTCTCGAAACCGGTTTCGTATTCACCCTTTCTGGCAGAGATGACCAAGACACCAACATCGGCCTGGGAAGCACCACCAATCATCTCAGAGACGTACATCTTGTGTCCTGGGGCATCCAAGATGGTGTATCTTCTCTTCTCAGTCTCGAAGTAAGACTTACCAACCTCAATGGTCTTACCGTCGTTTCTCTCCTCCTTGTTGGTATCCATGATCCAGGACAAGTACCAACCTTGTCTACCGGCATCCTTAGCCTCCTTCTCGTACTTCTCCACTGTTCTCTTGTCAACGGTTCCTGTCAAATAGAGCAAGTTACCACCCATTGTGGACTTACCTGCGTCAACGTGACCCATGAAGATGATGGAAACGTGGTCCTTACCACCGTACATATCGTTGACAACGGCCTCATCAATCTCATCCTCCTGTTCCTTGACGACAGCATCAGCGGCGACTGGAGCTGGTGTAGCAGCCTTTGGTTGCTCTGCAGCTGGAGTTGGCTCCTTAGCCTCTGGCTTTGGCTCTTCCTTGGCAGCTGGTGTTGTCTCCTTTGGAGTTTCCACAATCTTCTTTGCAGCTGGGGCTGGAGCTGGGGACTCGGCCTTCTTCTCCTCAGCCTTTGGCTTCTCCTCGGTCTTCTTGGCAGACGATCCAATCTTGATGCCAGATGATGAGCCACCAATCTTGATGCCAGATGATGAGCCACCAATCTTGATACCAGATGATGGTGCAATCTTCAACGTACGCTTTGGCTTTGCAGCGGCTGGTTGAGCTGGAGCCTGTTTCTGGTAGTCATCAAGGGACATACCACGAGGCTGTGAAGGCTGCTGTGGCTGTTGCTGCTGGTTGTAGTTGTTGTAGTTGTTGTATCCTCCCTGCTGGTATCCTTGGTTGTAGTTGTTGTAACCACCTTGGTTGCCGCCCTGGTTGTAGTTGTTGTAGCCACCCTGGTTGTAGTTTTGCTGGTAGCCGCCCTGCTGGTAGCCCTGGTTGTAGTTCTGGTACCCACCCTGCTGTTGCTGGTAGCCTCCATAGCTCTGGTTAGGAACGAAGTTCTGACCTGGGGTGAAGGACTGGGCCTGGTTTGGGTTGTAACGCTGCTGGTTAGCGCCCTGGTCGTTCAAGGACTGCTTGGAGAAGTCGCTAGCGAGGTTGTTTGGGTTGTATCCCTGGCCTGACATCTTTGGCAAGAATTGGGGTGTTTCTGCTGTGTGCGGGTCCTGAGAGTCTGCACCAAACGCTACAATTCGCCTTCTTTTGCATCGCTTTTGCTCGATGATCATGGCTCGAAAAATTGAAAAAAAAAAAAAAAAAAAAACTTCCGAGGGCAAATCCGACCGGGTGTCCTAGCAATAAGTTCGCCGGAACATGATTATGGTGGGTTTATTGGGAGCAAAGAACCAATCTTCCTTCAACTGGCCTCACTAGAAGTCTGGTAGGTGTATACTCTAACTTTCGTGCAAATTGCGGCCAAATTGTTGCTCTTTCGGTGTCCTGGCAGCGTTGCCTCACCAAGCGAACTGGGCGACAGAACTTCAAAATTTCAACCGCTGCGAAAAGGTAAACAATCAACAGATCAGGACCCCCCAGCACAGCGTCTCGCCACCACATCAGCGACTCCCCAGAGCACCACATTAACCTGCCAGAAGCGTCCTCGGGAGCACTGAGCCCACTGCTTTCCACCACCCAAAAAGACAACGCCCACCACCACCGCACATGTCCTCCACGGAGCTCAAGCGGGCCCCAGACACGGAGGCAGACCAGCAACAACCTGCCAAACGCTACAGGCAGGAGGTCCAGTCCACACTGAAGCGAGGAAGATCAACGAGCCCGTCTCCGGAGCGTGTAAACAAGAGGCCACCAGTGATCCCTCTGCAACCGTCGCAGCGACTCGAGCTCTTCCGGAAGAGACAGAGGTGGAGAATGTCTAGTCTCTACGCATCACGAAACGCCCAAGCATACGGAAGGCCTGTCCAGAAGACAATCACAGAGAGATCCCACAACAATGGTCCTGTCAAGTATGGAGAGATTGGCGTGCAGACAGACTATGTCCCTGAGCTTGAATCGAAAGCTCTCATAACGAAGGCAACGGCGCAAGCGGAGGCGGAAAAGAAGGTCATCGGGGTGTTTTCAGGACAACTTCTATACGACTCTGACGAGATTCAGGAAAGAAACAAGAGCCCAGTCAAGTTCTCGAAGAAGTCAGGGCCAGATGTATCGGCAGATGGTAACATCACGGCATTGTTGGCAACTAAGAAGCACGTCCAGAGTGCCAATTCAGAAGTTATCGAGCCGCCAGCTTCAACAACAACAACACAAGAAGAACTTAAGATCAGTCTCGGTCCAAGTGCTGGTTTCAACTTCCTCAACAAGCCTATGGACAAACTGAGTGCTCCTTCAATCACAGCAGATGCGTCATTTGATGTCAAGGAAACATCAACTCCATCATTCGGTCTCTCGAAGACAGCGGACAAGACCGAGAAACCAGCACCAGCATTCAGCTTTGGCTCACAGAAAGACAGTGCCCCAGGCAAAGACTCTGAACCATCTAAATCTGAAAAGTCCACATTCAGCTTTGGGGCTACTTCTGAGAAACCAAGTCTCTTCGGTAAGCAAACAGATGATAGACCAACAGATACCAAGCCGGCTTTCAGCTTCGGCTCCAAACCAACAGAGAGCTCAGATGAGAAGAAGGACGATAAAGCAACACCAGCTTTTCCATTTGGATCTACTGGAGAGAAGAAGGAATCTTCGACAAAGCCTTCATTCAGCTTTGGATCTTTGACGGAGAAGAAAGATGATCAAAAGCCAGCCGCTGCATTTTCATTCGGTTCCACAAAGGCAGACGATAAGCCTGCTGCTGCTCCATCATTCTCATTTGGTACTTCTAAGCCAATTGAATCAAGCACAAGTAATGGCGACTCGAAGCCTGCATTTTCATTTGGATCAACCGATGCCTCCAAGAAGCCTACCCTCTCATTCGGTTCTAAAGAGGAGTCGAGTGCACCATCATTTTCACTTGCGTCAAAACCATCAGAGGAGAAGAAAGAGCCAGCTTTCAGCTTTGGATCAAAGCCAGCTGAAACTAAAAACGATGCCGCTAAACCATCCTTCTCTTTCGGAGCACCATCTGAGAACAAAACGGCGGGCGCTTTCAACTTTGGATCAACAACAGAGAAGAAGGACGATAAGCCAACAGCTTCATCTTTCTCATTTGGCTCCACAGCAACTACATCTGAGAAGAGAGAAGATAAGCCAGCTGCTCCATCGTTTGCATTTGGATCAACAACTACAGCACCAGAGAAGAAAGAGGACAAGCCTGCCGCATCGACATTTTCATTTGGGTCAATAGCTGAGAAGAAGGAGAGTGCGCCATCAACATCAACGTCAGCTTTCAACTTTGGATCATCCGCTTCAACGAACACGGGTGCACCAGCATTTGGTTCAGCAGCTGAAAACAAAGATACAGCAGCCAAGCCATCATTTGCATTTGGCTCCACATCCACCACTGGCCAGGCACCTCTGTTTGGCGCAGCCTCATCCTCAACCACTGAGGCCCCAAAGACAAACTTCGCATTTGGCAGCACCACAGAGAAGAAAGACGGTGCTCAACCTTTCAGCTTTGGCTCAACTGCCACAACTGAGAAACCATCTACAGGGGCTATTGCTCCAACTAATTCTGTGTTTGGTAGTGCTGCACAGGGCTCACTGTTCGGGTCTTCAAATGACGCTTCGTCACAGAAGAGAACTATGCCATTTGGAGCTGCAACATCAACACCAACCACGGAAAAGGCACCTTTCAGTTTCGGAGTACCATCAACTAATGGTGGTGAAGCTCCAAAATCAGGATTCAACTTTGGTGGAAATACCCAACCTCAAAACCCAGCATCAGTGTTTGGTGGTGCCTCCGCAGGAACACCGTCAGCATTTGGTGGATTTGGCCAAACATCAACACCAAATCCTACATCAGTGTTTGGTCAAGCTCCAACTGCATCTGCATTCAACTTTGGCTCTAGTTCCACACCTGCATTTGGTGGTGCTGCTGCTCCTGCCGGTGCTCAGCCATCTGCATTCGGTGGAAGTTTCGCTGCTCCAAAGGGACCAGTGAACATCAACTTTGCCGGAACAACAACAAACCCAGCATCTGTCTTTGGTGCCCCTAGTGAAGGAGCTCCTGGTGGTGGATTCGGATTTGGTACACCAGCCGGTGGAATGCCAAACTTTGCTGCACCACCTCCTGGCCTACCGGCAACTCCTACTACCACTTCAAGAATTCCTGGTAGAAAAATTGCACAGATGAGAGGTCGTCGTCATTGATGTATGAATGTTACGGGATTTTAAAATATATACATAATCGTCATTAATTCTAAACATTAAATTGTAATCTGTCATGAAATGTGTATCGTAATCATGGCTTTTGGATCGAGAGATCACCAAGTTTTGTGTTCAAGGAACTGACATCACTCACGGATTCGAGATCCTCAACTGTCTTGATCAAACTCTGTTCACCATAGTTTAGTCCATATTGTGCATGAATCTGCAACTTCTTTTGAGTCCAGAGCTTGACTACCTTTCCTCTCTGTTTAATTCCCAATCTAGAGTATGGGAATCCATCTGGCTTTGCAAAGACCACAATGTCAATGATCAAGAAATGGTCGGACAGCACCTTGTTGAAAATCACTGGCACAAGAGAGGATAGGAATCTTCCACGTGATGAGTCAATAACAGCGATAACAAACCCATCGGCCTTGAACACACAGGATCCACCAGTCTTGATATCAACGTGACTGTTCTCAATTGTCTTTTCAATGTCACTAGCAAAATGCATGAGACCCATACACTCAAACGTCTCAGCAATGGATCCCAACACAAACAGTGGTTGGAATTCAATAGTGCCGGACTTGTCAGTTCTTGAGACATTATGCAAGAATCCCAAATCACCAGTTCTCACATAGGACAAAGATTGATCGCCACCTTCGATGGTGGCACCAAACTGGAACTTGTGGAATGTGTCAACTTTGCCTTCCAAGGTCTGAATCACACCATCACAGTTGCCTTCAGAGCAAACCCAAATCTCACCATATTCACCAACTCTGCACATTCTGTTCGTTTCTGGGTTAACAATGGCAATTTGTGTACAAACTGGAACAATACCGGAGTCTTGAACACAGATGGCGTTTGGAACATTCACTGGGTTCACGATGGAGATGAGACCCAGTCTCAATGTGTCAGGGTCAAGCCAAAGATCAATTGGATCAAGTGAAAGATATGATCTGAGTGTGACCATTGGATTATAAACGTGTGAGTAGACGTGACTGATCGATGATGTACTCAACCTTGTGACACTAAATCTTGTTGCAACGTTCTTGATCAATCCCAAATTTGGTCTCCCTTCCCATCCAACCATCAGATTTTTCACTCTGTCTAATGAGAAATCCTTACTCTTGATGTTTTTGATGGCATGATCAAGCATCTGTGGAGTAACATAGATGTCTTTCACTTTGTATCTCGAAAGAGTCATGAAGAATGATGCTGGATTCATGGCAAAGTCCATTGGTGGGATGATGTATGTGGATGATCCCAAATAAACTCCAATGAGTGCACTTTGAATGAATCCCACTCCAGAAGTGTGTCTCACACATGCCATCACTGGGTTCTTGCTCTCCAATTGGCATGTCTCCTTCATGATCTTACAAAGGGATGCAATGTTGTTGTGTGTGAGCTTGATTCCAGTACGAGTGTTGTCTTGTGACCAGTTGATGATGATTGTACACATCTCTGAATAGTCCAACTTCTTACCAACAAATTTGGTGATGGCGTTCTGATATGTCACCAGTGTGAACTTGGAGTTCAATCTTGTTGTGTTTCTGATCTTCACTCTCAGAAAAGACGGGTTCTCTTTCAATAATGGACCAATTGGCTTCACTTTGAAAATGGACTCCACTTCGTTGTTCACAAAGAGATGCTTGATTTTGTAATCCTTGATGATGTTCATGAAACTTGGAATATCCTCAGTGACTCTGTTTGGATCAAGTGGGTTCAATGGAATCACAACAAATCCGAGTAGCCAACAAGCATATAGAGCAGCAACGAAGTCCTCTGAAAGAGTGAACATCAATCCAATGGTATCACCAGTTTTGAATTTGCCCTTCTTCGCCTTCTCCAAGATCATAGAGATCACTGACGCGATCTTCAAGTCAAACTTCTTCCAAGAGTATGACTTTGACTGCTTGGTGACACCTGCAAATGCCAATTCGTCAGGCTGGTACTTCAATCTCCACCTCAAGATATCCAAGATCGAATCGAAATCTGTCAATGGCTTGTTCGTTCTGTCATCAACGGATGTGTCTCTGTAATCCAATCCAGAGTATTGATCATCAGCACCTTTCAAACTCTCATATCTCAACTTGGAGATAGACTCTGCCCAAATGGAATCAAGATAGTACTTGGATCTTGGAACCTCAGTGATAGACTTGCGCACGTTGTACTTAACATACACGGACTTCAATGCACCTTCGAGGAAATATCTCTTGACCAACATATTGGCGATCCCTGGAATTCCACTCTTGATAGTTCTTGGAAGTGACTCTGGTTGCAAGATCAAGATACAGAATGGACGAACGTTGTGATATCTCTCCAATGTTTGGAATGATTTGAATGCAATAAGGTCCAGGTCTGGGATGTCAACGGAGCCTTGAGCATTTGGCACAGCTGATGGAGATTCAATCACAACCACTGGTAGATGTTCGTTGTTGATCAGCACGTCAAATGCTGAGGAGTCAGACACTCTCTTCATTGGGACTGCTCTGGCAAGAGTGTATGCAAGATGGTCAGAGTAGTGATACTTATACTGAACGCCCTTCTCCTCCTTCTTATCGAGGAATGTCACTCTTTGACGGAGTCTGTCCTCGTAGAGACCAAGAACATAGACCTTACCGTTATAGGTGAACCCCAATAAACCAGTACGTAAGAACTCCAAATCCAAGTATCCCTCATGGTCACGACATCTGGCGTGGAAGATGTTTTGTGTGCCCTCTGGTGCACCCCAGAATCCGCCTGGTAAAGAAACGGAATCAATCCAAATTTCACCAACTTCAAGGACACCTGATAGATAACATGTCTCTGGGTTGACCACTGCTAGTGTAGCATCTGGTAGTGGATATCCAAAAGATCCAATTCTCAAGAAATCATTAGGTTTGTAACTGTCAGTGACTGGCGGTGGACGATCAGAAATGACCTTCACTGTGTTTGTGGTCAATGACTTCTTATCAATGAGCACCTCTGACACCTGGGATTCATTCTTTGGTACAGAATCAAGATCATCAGTCATCATTGGTGTGATTGTGGTGTTCAACTTATGCTCCTGACCAATCCAATCCCTCATTGAGATGACCATTCCACCAAACTCACTCAGTGTTAGCAATGGCGAAACGACATTCTCAACGTCCTTGCATCCCAATGGCTTGAGCCAACGGTTTGTCAAGATCTCATGGAATTCACCATCAACGATAGATGTGTAGATCAGAACCCACTTCACAGTGGCAAAACTGACCTCACGCTTGGAGAATCTTCGTGTATACTGTGGGAATGATTGATAGTTGTACACCACCTGTTTCAAAGACAAGTAATCATTGAGTAATATCGTGACTCCAAATTTGGTGATAACATGGGCGTATAGTCCTGCAATGTCAAGCATACTGGATGGTGTCCAAATCATGAGGTTTCCCGAGAACACATTGAGTAAAGTTCCGACAATGAGCCCTACTGACTTTCTTGCATCAAGAATGTTAAGCATCACGTTTCGATTCCTTGTGAATGAGATGTCTGATCTCTTGAATGTTTTGCCATCAAAGTTTGGATTTGATCCCAATATGCTCGTGAGTGAGTTAACTTGGTTCATGATTGTCTTGTGTGAGATGGCAACACCGTTCAACTCTCCATCTGGTGAACGGACAAACTCGATGTATGCAAGATCTGGAACCTGCAACGTTGGTGGGTCCTGTTTCTTCTGTTGATGGTATGTACCCAGATCATTTGTTCTCCAGAATATAAGACCCTTAGGCCATTTTAGTTTCGTTTGGTCGTTAACCTTTTTCTCCAAATACTTCATCACGGACTCTGAAGTGAGACAGAGATGTGATTGTGTGGTGTTCATGATCTGGATGATCTCTGGCATTTTCATATCCAATGTGATAGGCACAGCCACAACACCTGCTAGAAAGCATCCAAAAAGCGCCACTGTATATTCAATGACTTCAACGTTTTGGTAGATCAGACACACACGATCATTCTTGTAGAGCCCGGACTTGTCTCTGATCTGCTGTGCAACTTTCTCCGCACGGAGGTACAGCTTCTCCCATGTGATGACGAGGGACTCTTTTCCCTTTGAATCGATGAGCATGATGGCATTCTCCCTCTGGTACGTAGACCCTCTGTGACGAAGAATCGCTGCGAGTGTGTCGAAGTTGCTTCCCGAGTGCAGGTCACTGATCACACGAGGATCCAGCGGGCGCTCCAGCTCTGTTGCAGAGGACGGCGGCACGGACTCTGAGCCCGAACCTGATGCCGGTGTTGACTGTCTGGCATCTGAGAGCACAGAGTTCACCGAGTAGGCTCTGTGGTGCGATTTGACGTCTGACGATGAGCGGGAGATGGCCGTCTGTGCCCGCTGGAGGATGGCGGCTCGCTTCTTGATGTAGCCCTTCTCTGTGAGGTAGCCGTCCCCGAACTCGGCGTTGAGCTCCAGGAGTTCGCTGGCCACGCTGGGCGGCAGACCCGGCGGTATCGAGGAGTCCATCTGTAGTGTGAGGCGCCGTTCCTGGTGGTGTTTACTATGAGTTGTGGAGTGTTGATCTTTTCTGTACTTCGACTTGGAGGATGACGTCTTGGATTTGTTTGTTGTTGCCCAGTTCTTGTTCCTGGCAGTTCCGCGAAAAGTGGCGGTAGGGGCCACACACCCACCGTCTTCTCTCGCATATTCGTGTACGGTTGCTCCCCTTCTTGGTGTGTCTCCTTCTTCTTTTCAGGAGGCAATTGCAATCAACAGCACAAACAACCACTTCTAACAGCCAGTGCAAATGACAAGCATGGACTCGTCTGCACCGGGAACAGACCCCCTTTCTTACAGTGGGCCGCAAGATGACTTTGGGTCGACGGCACAACCACAGCAATCGAACTCCTCGTACACCGATGTGGAACAACTCCAACAACCAGCACCACAACAGGCCAAGAAGCCCAACATCATCAGTGAATCTTCAGGACGTCGAATTGGTGATCCTGAACGTCAACCATTGCTTTCACCAGATGATCCAGGTGTCTCACCATTGAACGTGAGTAATGTGCGTCTTGCCCGATTCATGCTCAACTTGCTCTCATTCCTCTCAATGGTGTTGTTTGTGCTCCTCCTCCTGTCAGATTTCGTGTCGATTCCTGGGTTTAACAACCGTGGGAGATCATTTTTGGAGATCAACTTTGTGCTCATTTCACTTTTTTCAACGTCTTCATCGTTGATCTTCTTCCAAGTCCCATCACATCTCGAACGGATCTTGGGATTGATCACATCATGTTCCATTGGTGTTGCACTCCTCCTGCTCTTGGCATCAGATCTCACGGATATGGCAGGTATGGGGTTCATCTCTGGATTGTGGTGTCTACTTACTGTGGCATTCACTAGTGTTAGTGAATACATTGTTGAAGAAGGTAAGGCACAGGAGGAGATTCGACTCACTGGACGTGTTGAGACAAGAAGAACACTGACTGAGTGGTTTATTGTTGCATTCAGAAACACCATGAAGTCCATATTGTTGGGATATACCGGGTTTGTGGTGTTGAATATCGTGCTACATACGTTTGATGTGATTAGGGTCAAGCCTTGGGGTGAGAGAGTTTGGGTTGAAGATGATTCATTCACGCTACACGTTTCATGCTATGGAGACGTTACCAACTCTACTGCCTCACCTCAACCAATTGTCCTGTTACAATCAGGTCATGGATCAAGTGAAGAGTTCTCTGAGTGGGTTGAAGAGCTGCATCATTTGGGACAAGTTGACAGATATTGTCTGTATGATCGTCCAGGTTATGGATTTTCCGACTCTTCACCATCACCTATCTCACTATCAATTGTCTCTGATCTACTCACGCAGGCCTTGTTGAAGATGAAGATCGATGGACCATTCCTCGTCGTTGGACATGACATTGGTGGATTATACGCAATGGTGCATGCTGCACGCAACCAGGCACATGTCAAGTCTTTGATGCTTGTGGATTCATGGCATGAAGATTTACTCCTTCGTAATCCATCATCCAAAGCCAAGAAGGATGAACCTATCCCTAAGGAGATTGAGCCTATGAATCCAACAAAAGGTTTACAACTTTGGCTCAAGGGTATGTTTTCACCATTAGGATTTTCACTACAGGGCTCATGGATCTTCAAACATCATGGTTCCAAAGATCGTATCTATGGACGTGATATGCATCATCAGGGGAGATACATCCGTGCTCGTTTACAAGAACAGATTGGATCTTCTATTTTGTCATACAACGAAGCCATTAATGCTAAGCCATCGCTTGCTGATATGACCATCTCTGTTGTGAGTTCTGATTATATGATCAAGAAGAGTCTCAATTGGGGGAACTGGCAAAGACAGTTGACAAAGATGAGTAAATCCACCTATGAATGGAAAGTTGCAGATGGTGGACATGATTTATGGAAGAGTTCAAAGGGGAGAGAACAGTTGCAGGATGCCCTGTTGAGATTGATTGAGAGTTGAACGTCTCATCGCATATGTAAGCAGCCAGCAGGACTGGCGATTTAGCACTCTCATTTTTTTTTTTTCATTTCATCTTTTAAGAAACATTTGCATTAATACCTGTCATTAAATGTCTACGTGTAGTTAATGAACCAATTCATGCCGTGTATCATCCATTACCAAAAAAAAACCCCCATCAAGCAAGGTGTGACTGTCTTCTCACCACTTCCTTTGCATCGTTATAGATCTTTGCCCTCTCTTTAAGAACATACGAGACATCATCATCACCAGCAAGTTTGGCAATGAATTCATGTATAATCTCCAGATTTTTCACAATCATACTCTTGTGTGCCAACTTCTGCACAAGATTCGTCGTAGCATCCACTTCCTCTTGCTTTGTCGTTGTTGCGTCTCGTACATGCTCCAGTTGCTCAATGTCATGATTCGACTGGATCAGCATCGAATTATGCAGGACAAGAGCATCAAATGTACTCTCCAGACTCTCCGATTCTTTCATTATCCTCTGTCTGATTCTCTCGAAATCGGAACATGTGCTCTGTCTGAGTCTGTCAATGTATGGGTTGGGCGTGCGTGTCTTCACCTTCTTCTCGATGAACTCAGCGTTGCGTGCAATCTGCAGAGACTTGTACTCGAGTGCTATCAGCAGTGACGAGTGGAGGTTCTCGACCTCGTCATCGGTCATGGGGGTGTATGCGTTGAAGCTGACGTTGGAGAGCGTGTCGAGATCGGGCTCTGTTGTGAGGTCCATGAGCTCGAGCGGCCGTGTTTGGTACAGGTGACGCAGAGGAGAGAGCAGTGACACGGCAGCGACTGTGCGGTAGTCTGGTGGGGCATTGCAGTGTGTTATGCTCTGTCCATAGGAGGGAAGCAGATCGTAGGGAGGCGGTGGTCCTGTGGAGTGGAACATTGTGCTGTTGTTGTTGTGGTTGCGTGTTTGGCAGGTACAGATGTGTCAAGAGTGCAGCAGCCAGTGGTGGTGATACTGATAGTAGTAGTGGAGTAGCAGTGATATACCAGTGAGCAGGAGGAAATTGCCAGTGTTTTTATAAAATCCGCAGAAGCACGGAACAGGTAGTGGGAGCTGACAATTGTGCAGTTGATGTGGCAGGTGGAGTGTTCTGGCCCACCAACCGGAGCTTTGCTTATCACCTGTCTCGCGCCTCGGAAGAAAGGTGGTGCGTTTTGTCATCGCGCGCGGGTCCAGCCATCGGGGGGCATTTTTTCTTTTTCTCTTTGCTTCTGGTTCTCTGTTTGTATTGGCACTTTTGTCAGTTCAGTGTGGCACACGGCATGGTGTACTATCCATGGACAGATTCAAGTGTGCCAGGCGTTGAGAGTAGAGTGCCACGGTTGCCACGGCCCGCACAGGCGTCGTACGTCGCTAGAGTTCCGTGGAAGTCTGTGGTGTTTAGCGTCGAGCCTTTGGAAGTGCGGGCTTTTGGCTTCCTCTATTACTCATACTGCGTGTTTTGTTCTGCAAATGGTGTACACGTCTACTGGTGTATGGTGTATGGTGTAGTGCTCAGTGACCGGTGACCAGCAGTTTGCCCTCGCTGCCGGTGTGCCTGGCCTGTCAAACTTTGCCGATCTCATCTCGTTGATCTGGCGCTCGGAAGGCTCGAGTGGCTACCGTATGGCCTTAAACCACGGCTGATGTAGATACGTTCCACGCATAGACGTCAAATATGTGGGGGGTTTACCTTTACAGGCCAGCAACTCTCTCTATAGCCTGCAATAGCTTCGATTAATTGCTCTTTGGGTGTCATAAATCGTGCAAGAGGGTGTATGTCACGTGACCTAAAATTAGGCTAAATCTCCAGAAAACAGAGTAAGACCCTTCAAAATGATGGGTTAACTCAAAATTGGTCATTTTTGAGCTAAATACCCGCCATTAAGTAGTGCTGCTGGAGTCAAAATAACAATGTATTATGTTTATTGCTGAGTTATTTACCTAAAACCAGAACCTCAAGTCTGTAGCGTTTGTGGTTGTCGAGTTATTCGAATTTATGTGTAGCACTTGGTGCTGGGTGTGGGTGAGGGTGTTTTCCAGCGTATCCCGAGACAGCTCCATCGCGTACTTCAATGTTCATGCGCTCTTTACAAAATCTTCAAGGAATTCGATGGAGGTATGAGTTGCTTCAATCAGATGAAAAGGATGTGGAGATTACGATGCTGTGAGTGACAGATAAAGTCCCAGGTACGAGGATAGGATCAACACTCTTGCTGACGTCCAATCTTCTGACCAAACCTGGCTCTCTGGAAGAATTGTACTCCCACATACGCTCCAGATGCTCCATATTCGCGCTCATCATGTAGAAAATATCAAATTCGATGGATCCCACTTTACTGATTTTCAGTGGCTTGCTCCAGTGTGGCAAAACGCCACGATTTGTGCCCTCTCACTTGCGAGGACCCTCTTGAGCCTGAGACCCCTCCAAACTCCCTAACCACAGAAGCAGCGGGCCAGCACCCAAGACACGACATAAATGGCAGGCACGTGACACAGAGATGCGGGGAGGCACCTCAGACCACACCCTGGTGTACGGGTGCCGTCACAAAAGTAAACAAACCACCTGAAGGAGTACGACTGCACTCCCACCTGCCACAAAACCGACGGTGGTGTCCAGGTTGGCCACAGAGCCCTAGGGCATCAACTGGGGCCCAGTCACGGGAAGCCAACTCCCTCCCCTTCGTGCTAAAAATAGAACACCATATCCCATGGGTGATTGCCCACCGTTCCCGGTGTTGATGGAGACCACCATGTCTTCGCTCCCCCTTAGTGCGAGTATGGGGTAGAGCAGCGCTCAGAAGCTGTAATGGGTACCATTCTTCCTGAAATTTCGAGCTGATCATTTTGATACCCATATTGGGCACTGAGAAATTTTCTGACTTGTAGTTGGCACCTTGGACCTCGTTGTTGCTTGTTGGTGGTGTTTGGGGTGTTGAGAAAGTAATTTCGGGAGATGGGTGCGGTCCCCCGGATGGACAAAATGCGTCGAATATCAGCTTCCAGCGGACATATCGACACAGGTCAAAGGGCCAGTATATAGCTCTTGCCAATCTCTTGATGATTGCATTCTTAAATTATTGATAGCGGCAATTTTTCTTAATAAAAAGAATGACTGAAGCTGTGAAAAATTGCGGTTTTGATGCCAAAAATGGCCCTCTCATATCCCGTCATCTGATTATGAAACACACTATTTTAAGTGCGAGATGTTACTCTAGACGGCTATTTTACCCCAGATATCACTTCACTGCAACGTTGAACGCCCTGTTGAGGTTTGTGTGTGCTGTTGTTTTCGCAGAGATGTCGAACGTAAGGGGGTACCCTTTGATTTTTACCAGATTTTGGATCCCGCGAGCTCGGGCGCGCGTTTTTGGCGGGCACGCGAGGCCTTCATCTACCCCTACCATTGATCAAGAAGCCACAAAATTGCCTTAGGTATGACGTATGTTCCATAAATTGAATAGATATTAGCTATTAGATATTAATCTATGTCAAAAGCCACAATCAACAAACTTTCCATCGAGAAGTAGAGTCTTTCCAGCACGTTGCAACACTTCGACTTGAACCTCAGAAGCAGTGTATCTCTCTCCATCGATGGCGAATAGATTCCCCTCAACTTCCTTATTAGGAGTGAGTCTGTATGCAACAACTTTGGAGTGGAATATTTCTGGAGAATTCACATGCTTTCCCGCATCCAACGTGAGTAAAATTGGAATTTGTCTGGATAGTGGAGTTCGTGAATCCATCATGATCAAATCGATACACCCATCAGTTGGCAATGCCGCTGGGAAGAATCGTACTTCATGAGTGATTAATGGCATCTTTCCAGTATAGAAAACACTCATGTTGCTGGTGTACTCTTCATCAACAACTTCCCAATCTTCTGGTACATCACCCGTGCTATCATATTTCATCTTCAGCATATCCTCAGTGATTGGAACTTCTCCACAAATCTCCGAACGATGAGCCTCATAGTGTGCTCTCACTTCATCCTTAGTCTTGGCCGCATACTTCAATGCAATCTTACATGGGAACTTATGACCAGCCAACACTCCATACCCAACTCCAATGTCAAACCTGGTCTTCCCCAAAAATCTCAAATACTCTGTATTGGGATCAGAATCGGCAATGACTCCACACGACTGACTTAGAAATGAGACCATCGTCTTACCATTCTGAGTCACTGTCATAAGGTCAATGTTTCCAACTTTGCCCTTTAATAGATTGATTGTGGCAAGTGCGATGTCTTTAGTTCCATGACACGATTCAGACATGGCATTACCTGATCCACAGGGTAGTTGTGTAACCACAATCTTATTCAATGCCTCAGCTTTATCTTTCCTCGAGTACAACCCATTGAAGACCTCAAAGGGAACACCGTCTCCAGATGCACATACAACAACGTCATATTCATCAAGATCCAGCTTTTGTACAATCTCATTTGCATGTCTTGGATGCTCAGTTTCGATCACATCCACATGAACACCAGCACCTTCCAATATCGGTAGACAATCCTTCTGTACAAGCCTCAAACTGTAGCCCTTTCCGCCTTGTGGATTGACCAATATCAAGAATTTCCGATCCTGTTTCGCACCTTCATATGCTTTGTCTCTCAGCTCTTGTATCAGTTCATCATCCTCCAAGATCAAATTACACCACCTCACCACCAATCTTTTACGATATGGCTTTAGATACGTGAGTTTGATCCCTCTAGGACCCAATTGTGACTCTTCATCATGCTCCACCCGTAGGATGTGTCTGTATATGATGTGTTTTGGGGGATCATGATCTTGGGCCTTATCGCCATCAATGCTGCGGAGCGAGGCCCAGCTGAGGATGGAGGGGTTTGGCTGTTTGTACAATGAATTTTCCGGGCCGATTGTGATCCCGTCATCGGTGAGTAATCCCTTCAGGCCACTCATGGTTGTGGGTTGGTATATGTGTGGAATATGGTGATTGATTTGAGTGATTCGAGTGATGGCGTTGAGGGGTTTGGATGGAGGCTGTGGTGATGAGCTGTGTCGACTAACGCGCACAATTTGGACCGCGGCCGAGAATTGATTTGAAGTAGTCACGTGACACCAAATGCTATTAAGCTCTAGACATTGGCGCTCTCATGGACAAGAACCTCATCAATTCCAACCCAAAAAGGGCCTACTGGTGTTAAGCTACAGAGAGAATTGAGCTCAAGCATTGAGCTACACCATCTTTACAAAACATAAAGTGGTACGTGTATCATAAATTAATGCAGTGGGAGTTTAGACAGCGATGTGTCAAAATGCAAATGGATGAATGTGCGTGAATCGTCGAGGTCTGGCATGCATAAACAGCACATGTGTCTGACAGGTCTCACAAGTCTGTAGGGAACTTGATCAAGTTGTCGACAACATAATACTGGAAACAGTTGAGCATGGTTGGGAACACCAACATCACCAAGAATATCTGCAGATTTGGGAAGCCATCAGACCAGCTGAGAACCCAATCTGCGTACATGATGAAAATTGGGAAGTAGAGCAGTAGATAAACCACACACTTCATGAGAGTTAATGCCACGAAGAAGATGAACAACTGCTTCAAGTACCTCACAAAACTTGGTGGCGTTCCATAGTTCCCACTCTCAATGCCCTTGATCTTGAAAAGCTCACAGACACTGTAAACAATAACGAGACACAGGTATAATATGGGGACACCAATGGTTGTGTCCATAAATAGGTTGAGGAAATACCAATCACACTCGCCACCTTCAGGCTCATCACCATCGCCCTCTGTGGCTTTAAATAGATGTGCTTTTCCAGCCTTGGATTTGATAAGAGAAACAGTGAGGTTTAGCAGATGTATCCCCAGTGCACCAAGGACCTGTTTAGAGACATCGAAGAACCATACTTTCCAAGGTCGTTTGGGATGTTCGTAGTATCGTTTCAGCACGAGTGAGGACATGGCGATGAGACCCAAGCATGCCTGTATAAGAATGGAGACGGGGCCCAGCAGTTCACACGTGGGTTCAGGAACCAGGTTCTTCTTTCCTGAAGTGAAGAGCTCTTCCATATTTCTCTATGAGTATGGAGTGATATCTTTGCGTGGTGTTGTTGAGATAATAAGTGTCTTGGTGCTCCAAATGTAAACACTATGGGGTTGGCACGTAAATTGCTGTTTGAACTTTGTGTGGCGGGCGAGTGAGGCCAAAACGTCCGCGATTTTCCCGGGAGCTCGAGCCAAGGCCCAAATCAACGCCCAAATGACCGGTCACGTGTACACGTTTGCCTGTCATAGGAATTGAGTAGGCCCATGTGTTTCTCCGAATGTTCCATGTTCCCTGCCAGAGGATTGAGTTACACCAACGGAGACCTGTTTGAAGTTTTGGGTGTTTGCAGAAGAAGAGCCTTGAACGCCGCTACACCCCCAGTAACAATCGCGTTGTTCCTCATCTCATCGCCCCATCGTACCAACGGTTCAACGTTCTCTCGAGCGTCGAGCCTCGAGAACGATGATCTCCGTCGGAAGAAACCCCTTGATAGAAGGCCCGTGGAGCTTTGACGTGGGATGCCGGCTTATCTATGCTGCTGACATAAGCGGCTTATTGTTTGCGTGTGGCGCGTACCGGGGACAGCCCGCTTTATCGCCACCGGAGAGCGCCTTAACCCCCGCGGAGATAGCCCATTCTCTGCCCCAGGCCCCTCAACGAGCCTGTGAACCCATGACAGCATCACGTTGCTGGCGGCTAGGACCCAGGTGTATAAAAGGCCCGAGTTCCCGCCAGTATCGTCTGCACCTGGATCCATTGCAACAGAACATCAGCGTTCACAGCGTACAGCCCCTGTCTTCAAGTCTTTTCTGCTCTTGAACACCACCACCGCTTAGCCGCCCACGTGAACACCACCACAAGCACCCCACGATGGCCCCATCAACACTCTACCAGACGGCCCCAGCGCCTCTGCCACACGTCCACGGCGACTCGTGTGCCCACCCAGAGATCAAGCTCAAGAACGAGACCCCAGCCTCCCTCTCCGACGTTGTGATCACCACCTACACCGATGACGAGAAGATGACCCCGCTCCCAATGAACTGGGGACACGCCCAGGCTGCCGTCAGAGGTCCAATCGTTGCCTCCAGATACAAAGACGGTCTCACCAAGCACAACGCCATTGGTGCCCACGCCGGAGGATACTGCATCTACCACGCCTTGGCTGTCGGTTCCAAGCAGTTGGACCCAACATACACCGCCGACTACACCAACGCTGAGCCAGCCTTCAAGATTTCCCCACAGAAGCAGTGGGCCAATGGCAAGAAGATCGTCTCCATGGACCCATTCGGACACTTGACACCATGGTTGTTTGACGACGTGAGCAAGAGCGAGAATGTTGACATCAGACCAACCATCTCCGTCACAAAGGCCCACATGCAGTTGTTTGAGATGAAGGATGCCGTTGAGAACGGAAGATTAAAAGTTGACGGAGACGTTGTCATCAACGCCAACGGTGATCTGAACGTTAGCAAAGTTGCCGTTGAGCCAGTTTGGTACTTGCCAGGTGTCGCTGAGAGATTCGGAATCACTGAGACTGAGTTGAGAAAGGCCTTGTTCGAGGACACCAACGGTATGTACCCAGAGCTCATCACCAGACCAGACATCAAGGTGTTCTTGCCACCTATTGGAGGTTTGACCGTCTACATCTTTGGTAACCCAGCTGATATCTCCAACCCAGAGAAGAAGTTTGCTTTGAGAATCCACGATGAGTGTAACGGTTCTGATGTCTTTGGTTCCGATATTTGCACATGTCGTCCATACTTGACTTTCGGTATTGAGGAGGCTGCCAAGGAGGCCCAGAATGGAGGTGTTGGTGCCGTTGTCTACTTCAGAAAGGAAGGTCGTGCCTTGGGTGAAGTCACCAAGTACTTGGTTTACAACGCCCGTAAGAGAGGTGGTGACACAGCCGCTGAGTACTTCCACAGAACTGAGTGCATTGCTGGTGTTAAGGATATGAGATTCCAGCAGTTGATGCCAGATGTCTTGCACTGGTTGGGTATCACAAAGATTGACCGTATGTTGTCCATGTCCAACATGAAGTACGATGCTATTGTGGAACAGGGTATCTCCATCTTGGAGAGAATTCCAATTCCAGATGAGCTCATTCCACCAGATTCACGTGTTGAGATTGACGCCAAGATCAACTCTGGTTACTTCACAACTGGTAAGGTTATGACAACAGAGGAGTTGAAGAGCGTTAAGGGTAGAACTTGGGGTAACATCTAATTTGTTTTTGGGAGAATTGAGTTTGAGCTGTTGTACTATATTAAACATCTTCAAGTAGCCGGATCTCTTGAAGCTCTGATGCATTGAATATAAAAAAAAATCCACGCCATTTCTGTTAAAACATTGTATTGTAGCCTTATGAATTGACTGGAATGCCTTGCAATTGTGTCACTTTTTTCTCACCTTGGTTGTTGTGGGGCTGGCTCTATGGGGCCCTTGTGCCTCGTGATGTCTACTGGCGCCACAACGCATGGGAATCACCTACGCATGAGGCAATCACAATATGTACTCACATCATCAATCATAAACCTTAACTAGAAATAAATATCTCATCACCCGTTATGCCCATGAGCCGTTGCCGCTCGCCAAATTCTCTATACAGACCTCTTCCTAACCTCTATCGTGGTCTTCTTCAACTCTGGACTTGCCGATATTCTAAACGAAGGAGAGTAATGCCTTCTCTGTTTGATCCTCTCCAACACCAATGAATAAACAGATTCCTGCAAGTTCTCAACATTACAACTTGGTGGGAGTTCTGCACCGACAAGACTTAACTTATGTACAGTTCTTGTAGAATCCCCAGAGATGAGGGCATTCTCAGGGATTTCAACAGGTGAGCGGTCCCTCAGATTCAAGCAGTGTACTGCGAGTTGACCAACAGGGTGCGTTCTGTTCTGTAAGAGGTCATTGACATCCAAGGACTGTCCATGGCACACAATGACAATATTGGCAACGTCTCTCAAACTGAGATTGTAAAGTTTTGGCATCACGTTGAACGAGAACACAGTCTCAAACCCGAAATTTGCAAGCTCTGGCATGTCTAGACTCGTCAATGGGCCAATTCCCTGATCTTGTCTGCATGTCTGCTTCCAGTAGAAACAACATACACTGGTCAGGTTCATCCATTGTAACACATAGTCATGCCCACCTATAAGAACAAAGCTCCCAAAGTGCTCGACGAAGGTGTAGTCACATTGTGCCATCTCATGCTTTGTGGTGCTTAGCTCTGGTAAGGGAGAAGTTATATCACTTGCGAGAGAATCCAAATGGATCAACTCCAACGTTCCAGCACCCGCCGGCCAATCTGGCAACTCTAGATGTGATATCAATGGGAACTGATCTCTATAGAAGATCCTGAGTTGGAGAAGGTTGGGGAGTTTGAGTCCACGAAGCGTAGGACGTGGAACAACACCTGGCTCACCTGCTCTGTAGTACACCGAGAGACTCTCAAGATTTGGCAATGGCGGCAATCCTTCCACAAAGTCAACATCCTGGATACTTAACACTTTGAGTTTTTCAAAATTGATAAGATTCATGAATATACGGGATTCCTCGGTGATCAGGGCAGATTCATCGGCAAACGCTTGAAGGGACCGATCGTAATACACCCTAGCGCCTCTTTTGCGTAATGCATGCGATGTGTTGGCATACTCAAAGTCAAATGGCATCGAGCGGATGACCACAAAGCAACTCTTATCAATCTGTGTCATGTCAGAAGCATAAGTAACGTTGTAGTCTGAACGGTATGCATACAAATTGGATAATTCCACAAGCTTGATCAATGCGCCTGAACTGGAACCTCCGGATCCATGGGTCTTCGATGGGTTGTAGTTTCTGATGTCTGCGACTCTAAGCGTTGGGAGCTTGAAGAACCATGGTTCTGGATAAGGAGAGTCGGTGAGTAGGACACATAGCTTGGTCAAGGTGGGTACTTCTTGTAAAGTGCTTATGAGTGTGTGAACATCCAGATTGAGTAGGATTCGTGCGATGATTGAAGGAGGGAGATAGGGCGGGCTAGTGCTTTCCACTGTCATTTTTTATGGGGGAGGACTATAACCCTTTGATGCTTTGATGGATACGTCAAAAATCACAGGAAAGTAGATAGTTGGTTGAACGAAGGACAAGAGATTTATTGAATTTTGTTGGTTTTTGTCTGGTTGCTGAATATGAGCGGAAACGACCATGTGGTGATGAGGGTTTCCGTCCATCAGTTTCCCAACATCCCAACAACACGCCAACGAGGGTCACTACATCAACAGGGCACTTTAAACACTGCTACATTTATATTTAATAAGATGGTTTCATAAGTTCATTAATTTCGTTACTCTCTAGTTTCATCACTAACCAGCGGAATTTTTCCTCTTCATATAATCGCCCAACTTGATCTTTTTAGCTGGTTGGGATATCACCTCACTTTTATCCGTAGATACTGGCGGTTGAGCAGACTGTGACTGTGCAGGCCTCCTGGTCCCAGATGAGTTCAATGAGGCTGTAGTAGCTGGTTTTGGTTTAATTGAAGGTGGTGGTTTGGTAGGTTGTGTAGTCACCGGTGGTTTTGTAGTTCGTGAGATTGGTCGTTTCGGTTTCATGAATATTGATGGCACTTTCCTTGTAGGTGAAGCTGAAGGTTTTGGTCGAGGCGGCAAGTTAGTTGGTGACTTGGGTGTAGGCTTGACAACTTGTGGCTTCTTTATGACTTTTGTTGGTGATTTGATTGGGAATGGTGTTGGTGGCACCAATGATAATGGGTTTCGGAATAGTTCTCTTCGTTGCTTAGCTTCTTGTTGAGCTTTCTGGAATAATGGAGACCTTGTAGATACTGGCTTCTTCTGGAAGAAGCTCTTAGTCTGAGATACAGGAATGACCTCGTCGATGTGAACCACCCTGTTCTTGAGTTTGGATTCTTCAATGGCCCTCGTACGCTGTCTGAGGTTCTCGATGGCAAGTTCCTCCTTCTTTGCATAGTCTTCACGATACTTGAGGAAGAGCAACTTGGAGGGGAGTCTGTACTTCTTAGTGGATGCAAGCTCCTCATATTTGATGTAGCTGTCCAAGTTGATCTGCGTGTGGTCAAACCCAAGTTCTTCCAACTGCTGCTTGTAGAACTGTCTGATTTTGAAGGCATTGGTTGTGTATCTTTCCTGAATCATTGTTGGGAACTCCTTCTGTACGAGAGCCTGCCACACTTCTTCGTCCTCGAGCACCAATATGGGGTTGTGCTTCTCCATTTTCATGAGCTGTTGCGGTGTGTACTTCATCAAGACTCGCCTGATGAGCGGGAAGCGAGTGTGCCCAAGGTCCTGGATTGCGAGGTGGTTCTGGAGAAGCACGTTCTCGCAGAGCACCGACAACGGGAGCACTCCGTACGGCATACTGTGTGTGTGTGTCTTAGTCTGTGTGGTATGCGCTGTGGTGGTAGATGTTGCTTGTTGATCTGGAGAAGAAGAGAGCCAGAGAGAGAAAGAAGCAGAAGGGAAGGCCTGGTAGCTGAAGAAGATATGTTATGTAGCGGCTGCGATTGTTGCGCCTAACGTGCTTCGCGAATTTCTGGATGGTTTACTGCCCGCGAATCCGTTCGATGCGCTCTTTGTCGGCCTGGACGCCGTTGTTCTCCGGGCACGCACAGGAACCGCCACTTTCCGGAGGGTTTGGGGCCTGGGATGGGGATAAACTGCACCAATGGAAGTTATATAGAAGTAATTGCATATCAATATCACCGGCCAGCATCTTCCAAGTAGCCCGCAGACACAAAGCAGCGCCCCCCCTGGGAGTCTTACGGCCGAGAGAGAAAGGTGTCAAACCCAACGCGTGAGAAGCCAGAAGTCGCGTCTGCGGGAACAAGGCCGATGGGGGGGATCGGGCCGCCACTGCAGCTGTTTACGCGTCCATCATCTCCATTTGACTGGGGACTCACCACTATGTAGCACCAGGAGCTATCCAGTAGACAATACAACTGTTTGTAGCCAAAATTCCCACGAAACGACCGCCCCAAAGCGGCCAGCAGTTAGCACCAATTGCGTCCACGCGACAAGGGTTCGGGATTCGGGAACACCTGGTGCTCGGCCCGCTGGTTGCAACACGTCGCTGAGGGCAGGAGCTATCCAACTTTTTTACTTTTCACCGTGGTGGCCACACAAGATACCTACCCACTACACCTCCAAGCACTGTCACCAGCCAACCAACGCCCCCCTCCAGTCCAGCTCCCCCCCTACCCACCCAGCACACCCGCAGGACACACAGAGCCCCGTCTCCCACCGGCACACAGCAGCAAACTCCTCCCACCCCTCCCCCTCCACTACACAACCAACTACACCCGCACCATGGCACTCTTCGGAAAGAAGAAAGAGGAGGCTCCGAAGGTGGACTCGTCCAAGCTCGTCAAGGTCGCCACCCCTTTCGAACAGCTCCCTCCAGACGCTAAGATCCCGGAGCCCGTCAAGCTCACCGAGGAGCAGCAGGCCAAGTACAACAAGATGCTCAAGCACTTCCAGAACCCGGAGCTCGAGGTGTACACCACGGAGAAGAACCCAACCGTGAAGCAGAAGCTCACGGAGCACGAGAAGGCATGGCTCACCAAGGAGTGCTTCCTCAGATACCTCCGTGCCACCAAGTGGGACACCAAGAGCTGTATCCAGAGAATTGAAGGCTCCTTGGCCTGGAGAAGAGAGTTCGGAATCTCAGGAGACGACGATATCGTCACCCCAGAACTCGTCTCCGAGGAGAACGAGACCGGTAAGGAGGTCATCTTGGGTTACGAGAACGATGCAAGACCAATTCTCTACCTCAAGCCAGGTAGACAGAACACCAAGACCTCTTTCAGACAAGTCCAGCACCTCGTCTTCATGCTCGAGAGAGTCATTGACTACATGCCAGCAGGCCAGGACTCACTTGCCCTCCTCATCGACTTCAAGCAGTACGGTGATGTCCAGTCCGTGGGTGGTGCAAAGATCCCACCTGTCAACGTTGGAAGACAGGTGCTGCACATCTTACAAACACACTACCCTGAGAGATTGGGTAAGGCCCTTTTGACCAACATTCCATGGCTTGGATGGACCTTCCTCAAGATCATCCACCCATTCATCGATCCACTCACCAGAGAGAAGCTTGTCTTTGACGAGCCATTCCCAAAGTACTGTCCAGTTGAGCAATTGGATAAGTTGTACGGTGGATATGCCGATTTCACATATGACCATGCTACCTACTGGAGCAAGATGAACGAAATCGCCTCTGAGAAGAGAGACCACTACTTCACCAGATTTCAGAAGTTTGGAGGAATCGTTGGTCTTAGTGAAAGTGACTTGAGAGGAGAGGGCGATGAGCTCAAGTACCCAGTTGAACAGCTCTTTGAAGAGAATGGTAAGTCATCTATTGAGAAAGTCCCAAGCACAGTGGAAACAGTTACTGAACAAGTCAAAGCCCTTGAAGTGTAAAAAAGGAAGGAACGTTGAACAAAGCACTCCCCCAAAAGTGAAAATAAGGAGTGACAGTTTATAGACTGGAGGCCTCTCTTCTTCACCTTCGAAACGCACAACCACAACCACACACACAACTCTCACACACAATCACATATACACACATTCATTGCACACATACACACACCAAGGGTTTTTGCAAAGGGTACATGTATAAATTAAGGCATAGACAAAGAGCAAAACGGGGCAAAGAGAGCCTATTCCCACGAGTCTCGGAAAGATGATTTGATTTCTACGCAAGACGTTTGTTTCCTGCTTTCGCAAACTTTTCGGTTTGATAATTTGATTTTATGCAGCATCAACTTGGATTTTTCTAGAAACTAGCTTTGATATTCATGTAGTATTTCTGAATAAGGTATGTAGACTGGGCGAAGATTGGGAAGTTTTTTTTAGTTAAACACTCGTCTCCCGAATTGTGCAGGTATGAAGGGGAGCCACATGGCTGCGGCTTTAGCGGCGTTGGATCTCCGGGTGGTGGGAATAACGGTGATCGCTGGGGCACGGCTTTGACAACTTTGCAAAACATGCTTCCGAATGCAAAAAGGAAGTCTATGCATCAGCGCAGGGAAACGGATGAGAGATACAAAAAGGTACGAGCAGTGACAAGTGCTTACAAAATGCTGACTTTGCTCGAAGCTGGAGCCGATGAGCGGTCCCATATCCGGACAGGTATATAATGCCTGCTTTCTCCTCCCTCTCGTGGAGAATGAAGAGGTCACTATCTTCATCTGATCAATCGCTTCTACGCAAACAACCATGTCAAAGACCTACTTTATCACAGGAGGCAACTCAGGCATCGGCCTCGCTATCGTACAACTTCTCTCCACTGATGCTTCCAACACAATCGTTGTAACCGTCCGTGATGAGTCCAAGGCTAAGGGCGAGGTGTTCTCCAAGCCGAATGTGAAGACCGTGTTTGTTGAATTCAACTCACCAGACTCTATTGCTTCAATTCCATCCCAGTTGGATGCCCTAGGAGTCACCTCAATTGACGTGAGTGTCCTCAATGCCGCTGTTTGTGACAACAACCTCACCGTCTTGAATGAGACCTGGGACAACACTATCTTCCACTTGACTGTGAACGCAGTGGGTCCATTGAAAACCGCATCTGTGCTTATGCCATACATGCTGAAGTCTAAGACCAGACAGTTCTTCTTCCTCACCTCTCTCCTTGGTGCATTGAACGAGTACATGCCAGTTCCATCAGGCGTGTATGGTATGTCCAAGACTGCACTCAACTACGTCGTCAAGGCCCTGGACTTTGACTTGAAGTCAGAAGGGTTCACTGTGATTGCGTTGGAGCCAGGTACGACCCATACCAAGTTGTTCCAGAGTGGATTGGACTCCTTGAAGAACACCCTCCCAGAGGAGGTCATTAACCACATTGACGCTGGTGCATCCACCCCGGAGCATGTTGCAGGGTGCTTCGTGGGACTGCTCAAGAAGCTCACATTGGAGGACTCTGGAAAGCTGTTCAAGCTTACTGGTGAGGAGCACCCTTTTTAAAAGCAATTGACCATGGTTGAATATCCAGAATTCAGAACCAATAAACTCATGCGACAAATTGTTGCCGTTGTAGCAGCGTTGTAGTAGCGCAGAAGAACGAAGAACCGCGCCCCCAGAAGTTCCATGGGGACTTGTTGCGAGTTATATCCGCTATAAAAGTACATTGAGAATACGCTGTGCACTAAATGACCTTATTTTATTATAGAAAAAGGATGAAATAATGTAACAGTTTACTAGACTTATAAACCTGGAGAGTATTGCTTCCGAGTTGTGGAAATATCCATTGGAAATGGTGCTGGCGTTTTTGTATGGGAGCCCGGATTTTTGTGGAGGGGGTCTAGCGGTAGCGGATTTTGGAACCCGAGTTTTATGACTTACACGTCAATTAAATTTCAACAGCAAGAAATTGGTGGAGAATTACTTAAAAGTTCACTAAATCACCATGCGTAGTATCCATATAAACTAATGGCAACTATATTCAACCGTTGGAGTACTTTATATAAGCTCTTAAAACCTCAAGAATAGTACGCCGAAGTGGGTTTGGGGAAAATAATAGTAGCCACATTTTTTCTTATATTCCCCAACTTCCACATTGGGACATTTCGGCGCATTTTTTCCTAGCGGTTCGCGCACGCCCACGGGAATCCTCAATCGGCATGTGATTCTGTAAGCTTCCCGTACAGTTCAGAGGAGGACTCGAAAGCTCAAAAGTTCAGTGATGGAACGTCCTTGTTAAGCACTGCCTACCCGAACACCCCCCAAGGACCATTGGTATTGAGTCTCTTGGTCAGGTACTCACCTTTGCTACATTTATCGCCACGGGAACACCGTACAAATCCCCCAAACGACCGAGATCTCTGCTCCCCATCCACGTGGACTGAGAAGAGAACCCCTTACGGCCGGTCAGCACGCTCATTCCTCGAGGCCGCATGCCTTCATGGACTCTGGAACATCGATATCACCCAGATACACAGACTCTGAACAGCAGTAACCACAATGGATCAGGCGCCGAAACTCACTCCTCAGCTACCGTCAACTCCCCCGTTGCTCAATCTTTCCCCAGACCTGCGGAGCCTCCGGGGTGCATTCAAATCACCCACAGGACTCGCCACTGATGACTGGACGGATCCAAAGATGGAGCTGGGTGACATGGATTTTGAGGCAGCCTATGCAATGCTCACACAATCACCAAACTTCAACTTCGGACTCTCGCCGTCAACTAATCTGAACATGCTGATGCCCTCACCTGGCCAGAATACCCAGAGTGTACAGATACCCAAACAGGTCCAGTCACCAGCACTGCCTCCTCCTTTCCACACAGACTCACCCGACCAACTACGTGAGTTCTTTTTAAGAACACGAACACCTTCACCGAGACTTGGTGCTCCATTGCCGATGCTCGATCACGATGCTATGCACCAGTTCCCCAAGTACAATGACCTACTGTCCGCCAATGAGTCCAATGCTTTGGAACAATTCCTTGACAGTATCATTGACAATCCGAAGGAAAGGAAGCTTCACGAGGCAAAGTCACTGGGAATGCCACTTCCAATTGCCAGCTCACATACTTCCCAATCTGTGACACCCTATGGATCAGACTTCATAGCAACACAACCACCAAGCTTGGATACTCTCCCGGCCACGATAGAGCAAAAAGTCATACCTCAGAGTGGGAACCCAGTAAATACAGTGATACCACAGCTCCGTTCAAGTCAAGACCCAGAAGATCCATCTGAACAAGGAGCCAAAAAGCCAAGGAAGAGAAGAAAATTACTGTCTGAAGAGCAGAAGAAGAAGCATCACACGACCAGTGAGCAGAAACGCAGAGGGATGATCAAAGAGTCGTTCGAAGAGCTGGTACAGCTTCTACCTATGAACCAAACGAAGAAGAACCAACCAAAATCGATAATTCTTGAGACTGCACATGAAAGGATCTTAGAACTTCTTGCTGCTAATGAAAAACTCCGACATCTTGCCACTGAAAAGGTCTGAACATCAGACGTGCTTATATACAAAAGATTTCATCCTTTCAATTAACGAACTACATCATGATACTACAACGAATACTCATTTCTCTATCGTAAAAACAAATTCAATAAGAGGTAAATTCTTTATCAAACTTATGCAACCGAATGCGAGCGAACAAAAAAGCTTATTGAGCAGACTATAGTCCATCCATCATTCATCAAAGCTTCAACTCCTTCAAAATCTGTCCAGCAAGTGTCTTATACATCCAAGAATTACCTGAGACTTTCTTAAAGTGAACACCAAAGAGACCCACCAGTGGGACTTTGACGATGTGAATCTCAAATTTCAAAGGTGTACGCATAGCCTTGACATCAGGCACAGGATCATAGGACGTGACAGCATCAGCACCAGTACCATTCTCATCATCACCATCAGGAGCAGTTGTAGAATGGGAAGGCACTCTTGCTTGTTCGATTCTGCTAGAGACCAACATGTCACTTCCACCATGACCATGGTTCAAAGAGTCAAGAGATGCAGAGGAGTCAAAGTCTCCGTGGTTGTGATGAGCAGGTGACAGAACACCATATGCGGAAGTGGCAACTGGTGTTGGTGGGATAGCAGGAGTTCCACCCAGCGATGCCTTGCGTCTGTATCCAAGTATGCTTCCACCAAGTGAGAACTTTCTTTTGTGTGACTTCGAGCTTGGGGTAGAGAACGCATCGTTCCAACTGTCACCCAGCGAACTGTTATCACCTTGGGATTTCTGTTCACTGTTCTTCATCTGTTCACCAGAGTATTCACTAGAGGATGGGTTTGACTTGGTCTCACTGGTTTCATCTGGCTTAACCTCTGAAGCAATTTGCTTGATGGATGGGGTATGAACACAGACAAATCCACCACGAACTTCGTTGAACTGAACACCCAACTTGGTCAACACGGAGATGACATCTGCACGAATGACAGGCAGTGGTTTGGTAGATGTTGTTTGAACAGAGAAGAGTCCCTTCAAGAACACAGATCTTGGATACTCGATAGATGGCATAGAACCAGCTGGGGCCTTTGCAGCGTCTTGAAGAATCTGTTGCTGTGTGAGTTCAGAACCAAGGTGAGATCTCTGGTTTGATGTGTTGGTGTTGACAAGCGTTGCCTTGTCAGTGGAGTGACCAGAGAACTCATCCAGTGTGATGTCATCAAAGAATGCATCATCATTCAGATCAGATGGAACTGGTGGCATACCGGATGATGTAGATGCGTCATGATGAGGATCTGTATCACGACGATGACCGACAGACTTCGCTCTAGCTGTTGGATGGAACTTCTTTTGTGGATTTGTGACAGCAAGATGTGTAGGCAATGGTGGGACATCTCCACCCATACCAGCGGATGGACCAGTGTATGCTGAGACTGTTCTGTTGTGTGTCTTTGTAGACTTGACAGTCAACTTTTCATCATCATCACCAAATACAGGTGTCTTTCTCAGTCTCATACTACCAACACGACGAATCAAAGCAGCTTGTTCAAGATCCTCTGTAGCCAATCTAGCATCATCAGTGGCAGTCGATTGGACTTGAGATGTTTGGCCCGAAGGACGTCTTGTGGAATGACTTCTGCGTTGACTGAATTTTCTCAAGAGTGAGTTGAAACCCTTACCTTCTTCAGACTTCTTCTGTTGATGAACAACATCTTCATTTCCGTGTGTATCAGAGAGAACAATCTGTGGGCGCTCGTTGTCAGGACTTGGCACTGGAGATGAGATGTGGATAGGTGATGTATGTGCAGCCTCTGGGAAAGTCAAGACTGGAGGAGGTGTTGGTGTCACTGTCTCTGGTCTGACAGTCTGTGGGTTGATCTGAGAAATGGATGATTGTGTAGAGGCAGGTGTTGGCTCTGGACTTCTTGAAACCGCCTCAGCAGCAGCAACTGGAATATCCACAATGGATTCTCTGGTCTTCTTACGCTTGAGCATCTCATCGACAAGATAGTAAATGGAAACCAAAGGATGGAATGCAGTTCTTGGATCAACGTGAAGGTCCTTATGTGCCTCAACACTGGCAGACATCTCAGACCAGTTCTTTGCTGCATCCTGATACATCTTGGAATTGACCAAATGAGTCAACTCATCAGCAACATGCTCCTCAGATGCTCCAAACTCCAATCTCACAATCTCTTGGATGACTTCTGGATTCAATGGGAGGGACAAAGGAATTCTGTGTGGTACAAATGACTGTGGTGCACCTTCATATCCCTTTGTCATCCATGGGTGAGCGAGAACCTCCGACAATTGTGCTCTTTTGTTTGGGTTGACAACTAACATTCTCGACAACAATGATACAACTTCCTGCGACAAGAATTCTGGGTACTCAACCTTTCCCTTCTTGATTTTTTCATGCAAAACTGAAACACTCTGATCATCAAATGGAACCTTACCACAAACCAGAACATAAAGCACAACACCAAAGGACCACACATCAACTTCGGGACCGATGTATGGATGTGCTGACAACAATTCTGGAGCAGCAAAGTAGAGTGATCCACAGTAAGTTTTGAGCAAAGCCTCATATGAGTACATGTTGGACAAGCCAAAGTCAATAATCTTTATGTCTCCACTCTTCGAAATCATGATGTTCTCAATCTTCAAGTCTCTGTGTACAACATTATTCTTGTGAAGATAATCAAGTGCTGAGCCGATACCTCTGGCAAACTTTCTGGCGTGACGTTCTTTCAAAGAACCATGTGAGACAATGTAGTCCAACATCTGACCACCAGAAACGTACTCAAAGAGCATGTAGTAGTGATTTGACATCACTTTCACTTCAAACAGACGACAGATGTATGGATGGTACAAGATTCTTCCTAACGAAGCTTCTCTGATTGTTCTTCTATCTCTCGTGACTTCCTTTTCATACTCCTTCTTTCTGGCCAAAGCCTCCTGTGATGATGAAGGTGGTGGATCGTTTGCATGTGCTCGAGCGTACAGACGAGCTGCTCGTGGTACAATCTTGATGGCACATACTTCGTTTGTTGCTCTGTGCTTGGCAAGTTTGACCTTACCCATGGATCCAGCACCAACAGTTTTGATAAAGTCCCAATCTCCAATCGATCGACGATGGAACTGTTGAGGCTGTGCCGGTTTCAAGGAACGACTTGGACTGCGTGATGGCGATGTGTGTTGTTCTGATGCCGACTGCTTCGTCTGTGGCTGATTAACGCTAGCAGCTGGAAGCAATTTCGCCTTCGTTGGGGTCAGATCTTGCTTCGGGGTTCCTGTGGTGCTCTGTGTAGTATCGAGGGGTGCCAGTTTCACAGGCGAACGAGAGCCTGTCTTGTTGACCAGCGGTGACTGCCCATTTGATGATTTGTACGACGGCGTCATAGATAAGGGCTCTTGCTTGCTCAGGTCAGACATTTGCCTCTGGGGAGAAGCCAGAGACTCTGGTGGGAGATGTCGCTGCTGTGATCCAGATGACGGGGTGTTACCGCTCTGTGGTAAGAAGTTGCCACTTGAATTTCTCAACATTCTTGGAGTAGCAGGCACAGCGGTTGGTGGTTTTCTTGCTGAAGAGACAGACGATCCTGATCCGGCAGGAGGCCTTACTTTGGGTAACAGCTGGGGCTGTTGTTGTGGCTGTGCGTAGTCTGCGTTGATGTGGTAGTCCTCGCTCAGGCGGCTTTGATCTTGCGACATGGCGGCTAGACAATTGATTGAGGGATGCGTGTGAGAGCTACCACTGTGATGTGGAGACGATTAACAAATGCCAGATGTGGAGGGGTATGGGCTAACCGCCGTGGTGGGTGTGGTATTGTGTTGACTTGAATCCGTCGTGGGGTCTCCGTTTCGAATGGTGGAACAGCAACTCTTGGGCGGATCCAGGCGGTGTTCAGGGTGAGATGTAGCGCGCCACTGCAGTGCCAGGCGGTACCAATGGCAGAGACGGAGATAAGGGGTGTGATGAATTGAGGTGTCTCAAAGGGCACTTGCGGCCTGGGTAGCGTCTGTCGTGATGGTTGGTGTTTTGTAGTGTGAAGAGCCAGCCCACTGCGTAGGCCGCTGTTTTTTGGTGCACGACGGTACTCGGGGCAACCGGGCGCTACCACTGTTTCGCGGGTTTAAGCAGCTACTTCACCTCTGATCTACCCAATTGTTGAGGGCTGATCTCTCACCAATTAGTGATCTATCCTCTCTCATGCATATGAATGGGATGTGGTCTTTCTATTCCTTCGTTGCGCCTCTTCAGGACGCTTCCCCACCCGGTAAACTGCAGAGCCTCAAGTACACAAGACGGCCGGGTAACATCCTACTGAGTTGATTACATAATCAAAACTCAGCCCGGTAGGGCCACGCTCTCAACGCGTCAAGGACGAAATCCCCGAACAGCTCCTAGCCGAACGCGTCTTCCTTGCCCTTTCTCTCCAGCTCCAGATTAGGCTTCAGGATCCACCCACACCAGGCTTCAATTGGAACCTGTAATCCGTCTCACAACTCACAGAGCTCAACTTCCTCGATTTTTGTTAGCGGAACTACCTGATACAAGACAAAGAAGCTCACCGATGTCAAGATCGAAAACGGGAACTCCAGGGGCGGCACCTGGCAGCGACCATCCAGCACAGAACCTTACTTATCTTGATGAGGAGATAAAGACTGCGTTACTCAAGACCCCAAATGCATTGACTCTGGAACAAGATACCTATGTGCTACAATTGAAGGAGCTCAGAAACGATTGGCATTACGCTTGTGTGATACAATGGCTCTACTTCTTCCGTGGTGCTGTCAAGTTGTCTGGAGAGCCATTCACCGTTGATCTCCTTGAAGAGGAACTTGTTGGTTTGACTGAACCAAACTTGGTGAATAAGATCCCAGCAAACCTTGCTGCTGCATTGCTTGGAACGAAAGTGCAAATTGATGATTTCAGTTTCAAAGCTCGTTTCTTGCTTGGTGAAACTACGAACCTCCTGGGAACTGAGGAGGAGCCCGTTGAGTACCAGTCATTGTCACTCGTGGATAAGTTCGAGGTGCTGCATATCTTGATTCAACAATTGGAATATACTGAGCTTTTCAGAGTGCACATTGAAAAGTATGAGAAGGAGAGTGATCTAAGACTTGAACCTATCTTTGACGATGACACACAGGCATACTATCTCCTGAGTGATAACAGAATCTACAAACGCACAATCACAGAGATACCAAAGATGGATGTTCCTCGAAAGTACAAGAGAGCCAAGCTTCTCAATCCAGAAGTGGACTTTGCTGACATCGAACCAAAAATTGAGTGGGAAGTTGTTGCTATTGGAATTTATCAGATCCATGCCTTCTTGATCTCACTGAAGGGCAATAAAAAGATGAAGCCTCTCTTCGAGAACATCAAGGAACACATCAACGATATCGCTAAGGACGATTTGAACACAAGAAAGAAGATCTTGAAGAGAAAGAGAGAGCAGAAGTTGAGCGACATGCTGAGTTCCAGAAAACGTTCCTCAAGACTTGTTGAAAAGGAGGAGCAGAACCGTATTGAGGATCTCAAGAGAAAAGAAGAGGATGAGAGACAAAGAAAAGAGGCAGAGAAGCAGAGAATGCAGAGAAAGTACAAGCAGAAGTTGAACCAAGTGAAGAGAGATATGGAAGAGCGTCTCAAGAGACAGACACAGGCAAGAAGATCAGCTATCTTGGAAGAGTACAAGCCTTCCAATACCGACGACATTGAATTGGGCGAAAATGATTGGTTGTTTGAGTGTTATTGTGGCATCAAAAAGAAGAACTACGATGACGGAGTCAAGATGGTTGTCTGTGAGAGATGCCAGAGATGGCAACACTTGAAGTGTCAAGATCGTGCTGTTAGACAGGAATTGGCCACAAAAGCTGATGAGGTTCTTATCTGTCAGTGGTGTATGACTGAGATTGAGCATGAGGTTGTACAAAAACTTGAGGCTGAGAGAAAGGTGGAGGAGGAGAAGGAAGCCGAGAGACAAAGACAGAAGGAGATACAAAGGGAGTTGCATAGACAGAAGATGGAAGAGGAACGTAAGAGAATTGATGAGGCGGAGAGACAGTTGCAGGAAGCTGAGAAACAGAGAAAAGAGGAGATGGAGAGAGAAAGACAGAGAAGATTCTTGGAGAGATCTCAATCATCTGCACAAGCTCCTGTTGACAATACACCTCCTACACAACCTGTCGTTGTCAATGGTAACAGTAACGGACAATCCATACCTCCAATGAACGGAGGTCCACAACTGGGAACTTTCCACTCACCATACCCACAGCAGGCACCACAATTGGCACCACAGGCATCACCACAGACACAAGCCCAGGCACCAGTTCAGGTACCACAGATGGCACCACAGATGGCACCACAGATGCCTTACCAGATGCCTCAACCAATCCCTCAACACTTCCCAGTTCCTCCTCCTGTCATGCATCAACAATTGCCAGCTGTTGCTCCACCTCAGTACAATGGACAACAACCAGCCTGGGTACAGCACTCCGCTCCTCAGCCCGTGTTGCAACAACAGCAACCAGTACAGGCACCACAACCAGTGCAGGCACCACAACCAGTACAGGCACCTCAACCTCAGGTTCAAGGAGAGCAGGGGCTTCAAAAGCCACAGGAGAGTGGTGTGTTTTCGGTGCAAAGCATGATTGAGTAATACTCAAGGGGTGATAAATATACAAAATAATGCGGATGGACTTATGAGTCTAGTTCTATACCGACTAGGAATCAATGTAGCTGATCGGAGCAGGCTAGAGATCCACTCCGTCTACAACCAAATGTTACATGGCATGTTCTAGATGATTGAGATATGTAGAGATTTAGATCAGTTCTCAAAGACATACCCTTCAGGCAGGGCATCAAATCTCTTTAAGATCTTCTCAATGCGGTCCATACCCTTAATCAAAG
This sequence comes from Petasospora maesae, assembly GCA_030563305.1. NCBI lineage: Eukaryota > Fungi > Ascomycota > Saccharomycetes > Phaffomycetales > Wickerhamomycetaceae > Petasospora > Petasospora maesae. The sequence goes on from JAKUBT010000010.1 coordinate 192,897, forward strand.
CTGGAAGCTCCGGTCCATAGGAGATACGAATGTACGAGTACATCTCAGAGTCCTTCAGTTCTCTGAAACTCAATGGGTTCAAATCGAAGAAGATACCAGGGACCACAATGACATCCTCGTGTAATGCCTCATGGAAGAATCCAAGACAATTGGAGAGCTTTCCTGGAAGATGTGATAGATCCACCCAGATGTAGAATGTTGAGTTTGGTTTCACCTTGAATGTGAAACCCATCTTAATCAGACGATCAAGGCAGTAGTCTCTCTTATGCTTGAAATGACGCTGCAAGGCGATCGTCTCCTTTTTCACGAGACTTGGTTCAAGGAATGGAACAGCAGCCTGTTGGAACGGATAGTTTGTGCCTCCATCAAGGTAAGATCCAGCAGAGGACAAGGCATTGATGTACTCCTTTGGTCCAACAATCCAAGAGACTCTCCAGCCTGGAAGTCTGAAGAACTTTGTGAGACCATCAATGATGAGCACTGGGTCCTTATTCACATCTTCAACCTGTGATGCAGATGAGATAGCCTCACCTTCTTCACCATCATAGTAGTAGCGCGAATAGAACTCGTCCATGATGAGCAGACACTTGTCTCTGCAAAGATCATGAAGATCCTTGAGTTCTTCTGGTGTCATTGCTTGTCCTGTTGGGTTTCTTGGATTTGATGTCAAGATGGCGGAGACACCTCTGCTCAACTCACCTTTGATAATGTTCATGTTGATTCTGTAACCATCTGTCTCGTACAATGGCACTGGGATCGGAGCAAAGTTCTTGAAGAGTGACAACATCTCTGCGTAAGCTGTGTAATCTGGAAGGAAGAAGGAGAGGTAGGCATCACCCAAGACAGCTGCAATTCTCGTGAGAGCAGCACGACCACCTGGAGCGACGTTGACGTTCTCCCAAGTGTACTTGGAAGCCTTTCCCTGTCTGTAGTGGGCGTTGTACAGATCAGCGATGGCCTGTCTGATCTCCTTGATACCTGATGTTGGAGCATACTCACGACTCTCAAACGAGACAGGCATGGTATCTGGACGTTTGAAACAGCCAGGGATCTCACCGGTCTCGGGCATACCTTGGCCCAAGTTGATCCAATTGGCATTTGGGTAGCCACGTTCAGCTGCTCTATCAGTACACCAGATCACACCGGTGGCAGCGTTCTGCTTGTTAAGGGCTGGGAAGTGCACGTCTGGATGTGTGAGTGGACCTGGGATCGGGATCGGGGACTCTGTGCGCTTTATATCGGCAGACGAGTCGGTCTGGAGTCTGCTGAGCAGCGGGTTGAGTGGGCGTCTGGCATCTGTTGGCGTGACACGTCCGTTGGTGGGCGTTGCTGGCTCGGTGAAGAACTGCGAGGAGGAGTGCTTGAGCGGCTCAGGCAGCGTCTGCCCCAGCTCCTGGAACGTCTGCTCGGCCATGTCTTCGTGGGAGTGGCTGTTGGTGGGTGATTACAAGAGGAGGAGCAGAGCAGAGCAGCTGTTGATGGTGGTTTTGACTTGTCGATGGGCATGGCTCGTGCGGGCGGCCGGCCGAGTCACCCGGTACGCGCACGTCTGGAGAAACGCGGTAACTTCGGCCCTCCGCCCCACCAGGAAACGTCTCCCACCACGGCGGCTAGCAACCTGCCTGGCTCCATCAACACACACAAAGGCAGCCAACCCACACACAGCGGCTCCCTGCTCACTGGCTGAACAGCAAGTACCGTCTGCAAAGGCTCATCTGGCGCGTTTCTGGACCGAGAACTGCACCCCACGCGCATCTGCACGCCTCGCTAGCTATATCGCCTTCCATCAACACAACAACAAGTCCACATCCCACAACGCCCGGGCCTCCACGATGGTGCATCTCTACACGATAGACTCCTCAATACTGTCCTCAGTGTGGCTACGATCGCTTCTGGCGATAGTCGTGGGCACTTTTTTGCTCAGGCTGTGTTTGTGCACAGTGTTTGGCATCTCCATTGGCTTCATCAATCCATTCCTCTTCAAGCTGCACAACCTTGGCATCTCCACGAGGAGGATCACAATAAAGATCCGCTCAGTGAGATTCAATCTGTCACTTCTCGACATATCTAACGTGGCGGTGGCAATTGAAGGACTGGAGCTCACCATGCATGAGACAGTTGCTAACTCTGAGAAGACCGATGAAGAACCCGTGAAGCCAACACGGAAGAAATTGACATGTGACGACTTGAAAGATCTGGATCCAGACAAACCAGTCTCAATTGCTTGCAAGTCAACACTGGTAAACTGGCTTATAAGGTGGTATCTTCTGTACTTCCGCTTTGTCGGTGTCAAGGTCACAGACGCTCTCTTCACCCATGAGGAGACAAATACCACATTTCATTCAGAGTCATTTGCCGCTAAAGTGGATTTTCAACCCGGCGAGGTTAAAAACATAAGTGTGAAACTACGTCTCATCCAACAGAAGATCAATGATATTGAGGTCATCGACTCTTGTGTCCTCGATGTGAAGGGAAGCCTAGACTTCACAACAGGCTATCTCTCTGGCCTCACTTTCTGGTTCGACACACGAAAACTCAAGTTGAGAGTATACACTCTTTTGAAGAGATATATTGATCTGGGGCTAATGTCACTGTCAAGTGTGAGCACTGAGAAGCCTCTATGTGAAGAGGATGTGATTGAATGGCTGCACCAAAGACTTCGGGTCTTCTGCAGTACCATCAGACTTCTCGAAGGGATCACCATTTCTTTCCAGGGTGTATCTATTTCAGAAATGCCATTGGCTTCCAAGGAGCTTCTTGTTTGTCCCAAGTACGCACCTTTAGTGTTCTTGCATCTCAGAGTTGGGTCTCTTGTGATGTCATGTGAACGTCTCTTCTTGGACTCACCCGGTTATGGACTCATGTATGACCATCTGGACAAACCATACAAGTTGGTGTACAACTTCACAGCCATTGTTGTTGCCATGGAACACATCGGGAAAAGTGCTCCTAAAGATATCGTGACAATTCCAGTGATGAACTTCAATGGTTCTTCGAACATGGCTTTCCAGACCTTGGAGGCTGTCATTTCTGACAAACCATCAAAAGCCAAACTCGTTCTTGCGGGTCATTTGTCAGAACCAATTATTGATATGTCAACCACTGACGTATCTGTTGCAGTAATGTCTGCTCTTGACTTTCTCACTTACTTTGAGAGACAGCACCACAATATGCACAAACAGGCAGCTCCGAAGAAGTCTACATTTGCTCGCAAGTATGAGATCTTCAAGAACCTTGCATACATCTGGCCTGTTTTGGAATTGAAGTTGGGTATTGAGAATCCAGTCATCATGGCCAAATCACGCTTCAACGAAACGTTCCACCGTATTCTTCTTTTGAAACTTGCCATGATCTCTTTTGAAGTTGTCACCGAAAGACAGGAAACACCAACTGGGGAGCTCAGGTTTGCTGCCAGTCAGAAGTTTGACATGCACAACACCAACTTGGAGTACCGCAACACAGACACTGGTCTCGCGGAGAGCCTTCTGAGACTCGAGGATGTCAGTATCAAACAGTCCTTGGAAATGCTTCCTAATCTCAAACTGGTCACTACAATATTTACACAAAACACAAAGGTCAACTTTGCAAACATTCGTACGTTGTATGGAGTGAATCATTTGGTATCGGAGCTAGATGCTTTGGTTGTGCCTCAGATCAGAGAATTCAGAAGATTCATGAACAGTCTTGACTCCTATGAAGGTGAAGACTTCTGTCCAATGCCCGAACGCAAACATGAGGATGAACGGTCTGCTCTTGAGATTGTTCAGGAGATGATACCACCATGGGTTCAAAGTGTGAGTGTTGTCTGTACTGGTAACGCCATGATTGTTGGTTCTCGTTCACTACTCTTGAATAGAGAGTTGGTGAAGTGCATTGACCCTCAGACGAAGAATGATCTTGTCAATGGAGAACTGAGAACTGTTGAGTTCCTTGGTGATAGTTGTTCTCTCAGCCTCTCTCGCTGTGCATCGTCGTCAGGGTATGACACACCAGGATCGGCTTCCTCTCTCGAAGATGACGATAAGGGACTTATGGACACTGCATCGGAGAGTACAGACGCTAATGAGGATTGCTGGTCAATCAAGCTGCACTCTTCGAAGATTTCTGGTCGCATCACGAGTGAGAGAAGCTCCAACAAACACATCTTGCATGACAAAGTGTTCCTCAAAATTCCAGAGTCCACAATTTCTTTTAAACCATGTGAGGCTGATCAGAGACTACTGCTCAAATGTGATCTTGGACGTATTGAGGTATTCTACTCCGTCATCACTCACTTCATTGTCATCTCGAGTTTGCATCTTGTGAGAAACACTGCTTTTGAGTTCTTGTTGAAGAATCCTGTTGGTGAACAGAGAAGATCTGGAAGCTCACATATGAGAAACAAGATCCTTAGCGCCTTTGAGATCAGTGTTGGAATCGATTTCATTGACACGATCATGGTGTTGCCAGATCGCATGAAGATGAGACTGGAGTTCACGGATATCAGAACATCTGGAATGCTGGACAAACCACTGGTTATTGGAACGAACGTTGCCAGACTCTGTACTGAATCACCGACAACTCCAGGATATTGGGCCAGACTTATCAATGCCACTGGTGGCTCTATCAAGGCCGATATTCCAGCTATTGTCGCAAGAGAGGACGCTCCATGGTTTGAATTCAGCAACGAGCACTGTCATATCACATCGCCACATCATTTGGTCATCTACAAGATATTTGACAACTTTTCTGTGATGGTGAAAACTCTCAAGCAACTTCATCATTCTCTCAAGTACAATTCTGACGAGTTTGTGATTTCACCAAAAGCTGAAGGTCCTAAGAAGATTCCAAAGCTCAAGATCAAGTCCGACAGACTGGTGTTCAGTATGGAAGATGATCCATTCGAAGCTGAGTTGAATATGATTTTCCAAATTGGTCTTATGGAGCAGAAGATGCGTCAAGAGAAGTTGAGTGCTCTTGAAAGAAAACTCCAGGATTCTCTCCAGATTCCAAAGAAGCCTCCAGCAAAAGCCGTCACTGATGACCAGATTGGGAACCTTCCAAAGGTCAATAAGAAGAAGACTTTTAAATCCATTCATCACTCCAATTCGTTGTCAACATTCCCAGCTGTTAATGCACCACGCTCGAGTACGGAGAAGAAGAAATTCGAGTCTTCATTTGATGCTGAGGCACATCACAAACAACTGACGAAGCTTCACGAAGGGTTCTCAAAGTCTTGGATTGCCAGAGTTGCTGCATACAAGGCGAAGATGGAAGACAATTTCAAGGAGAGCTTCCACTTCATGTGGGGACACATCGACTTCAACCGTTTGCCAGACTCATTCAACCGTAAGGTGTTGGACTTCAGAGCTGCTCCTTCATTGTTCAATTTGGTCTTTGAAGGTCTGGATCTTGATCTGAGTGAGCCACACTGTGGTTTGGAAGGAGTTCCAGATTTCTTATTTGACGTTGGTAAGGGACTTCCAAAGGATACTGAGTTCTCTACATTGATTCCTGTGCACTTGGATTTGAAATTGAAGGAGTTCAGATCACACTTGCGTGACTATCCATTACCATTCATCCATATGCCTGGTGTTACCAAGAAACAACCACCTGGACTTCCAGCTGTACACATTCATGGTGATCTTGTGATCGGTGAGAACATGATCCAATCCAAAGAAGAGGTCAGAGAAGTGTATGTCCCATTGGTTCCAGGATGTGGAGAGTTTGATGAAGACAACTGCTATTCCATTGAGGTTCCAAAGACTCTGACTGCCATCAAGGTATACACAAAGCTTGATTGGGAGTTAAACTCCAAACTGGCAACATCTGTCAACTGGGGATGTTCATACCAGCCTTGTATTCAACAGATCATGCTGAATTTGGACAACTTCGCAAAGCCACCTATTGATCCTTCTGAGAAAGTTGGGTTCTGGGACAAGATTCGTGCTAACCTCCATGCTCGTATTGCTTTCAAGTGGATTGATGATGGTGGTCTGAACATTTCAATCAAAGGTTCCAACAACCCATATGCCATTGGTGGAAAATCGTCTGGATTTGTTCTTGGTTTCAAGGACCATGTGACACTTGATGTGAATGAAAAGGACAACTCGAACGAGTTCTTTGCAGCTCGTTCAAGTAAGATCATGTTCTTTGTTCCAAACCACTTTGCTCATCCTCTTCCAGTCTGGTCCAAATCTACCACAGACAGTGTCTACTTGTATGACGTCTCTACCAACTATCAGAACTCCACATTTGGATATTATCTCACAGACCAACCACCTATTGATTTGATTCGTGCCCAAACACTAGAGTCATCTTACTGTGAGAAGGCAGTCATCACACTTGGTGGAGGTGTCCAATTCAATTTGGGATTCTTCTTTGAGAGAAAGCTAGACGACGGCTTGTCGAGAAGCTCTGACTTCTCCCCACATTATGACATTGTTCTGAGAAATCCAAAGTATGTGAAAGATAGGGATGGATATGATGCATACCATGGTTTCAGATCACAGTTTGTTCACATGGCGTTCTCTCTGATCTCCCAGAACAAGGAGGCTTACAACACATTGCGACTTACCCCAATGACATTCCAGCACTTCTTTGATTGGTGGAAGCTGTTCTCGAACAGTTTGCCAGTTCGTCATGGAAAACTCTTTGGACCGGAACAGACCAGCAAGAAGTTTTCTCGTCATCTCTACACTATCAAGTACCAGGCATTACTGGAGCCATTATTCATTTCACATGTTTATCGTGACTTCGAGCTTGGGTTCTCGGATGAAAAGAAGGTTGACTGTGTTGGTGTGAAGGGACGTGCATCAAAATTCACCTTGGACTTGCATCAACGTAAGGAGTTGACATTTGAGCACAACCAGAATCTGGGTGTGACCAAGAAAGCAATGAGTTTGAAGTTCAATGCTGGTAAGGTCGATCTGGAGCAGCTTGATGTTCGTGTTCTGGAAGGATTCTTTGACAAACTTGACCCCGCACTTTCCCCTAAGAGCGAAGGAACTGCTGATGACCACTACTTCGAGACATTCGATGGAGACCAAACCTGGTTTGATCTTGATGACTTCACTGAAATTTCTGAGACTTACTTGACAAAGGGATTCAGAAGCCAGATCAACGCATTCCCACTCATGTTCACTCCAAGATTCCTCTACTTCAAGAGACAGAGCTACGATGATAAGTACCAGGTTGATGTTGAGACAGGCAGACGTGTTAAGCCATTCGGTTCAGAATCATTCCATGATTGTCATATTGAAGATACGCCTTCCATGACCACTCAGAAGATATTGTTTGGCAATCGTTTGGCTGAACTGGAAAAGAAGCTCGAACAGAACTTGAACAAGATTAAAGGTGTTGACTTGACAAAAGCCACTCCCTCGGAGACCAGAATGGTTGGCCAATTGAAGGTTGACAATGAACAGCTTCGCCATGGTATCAAGTTTGTGCAAGAACTATCAGCTGCTTACACGGCACCAGAGTCTACTGATGTGACCAACTTGACTTCCTTCGACTTCAATGTTGATGACAATCCTGATGAAGAGTCATTCACCAACAGGTTCATTACTCACAACATGATGTTGAAATGGAACAACCAAACCAGAGATGGCTTCTACAGATACATCTATCTCTTTGAGTTGAGAGGTGCAAAGTCGAACTTTGTTGAACACAAGTCACTGGCACCATTGGATGATGCAATACAGGGCCAGCGCGAGTCCACGTACTCTGGCAACGAGGCGCTGCATGGAGTTTCTCGAGTCCCTACATATGAGAGTGTCCACAGTGATAAGAAGGATGATTTCCGCAAGAGTATTGACAGTACAAGAGCCTCTTTCAGAATGAAGAATTTCAAGGAGGAACTCCGTCAGATTGCGACCACCTTCTTCTACAAAACACATGACAACTACTTGGTGAAGCTGATTTCCCCACAAATTCAGCTCCAGTGTGATGAAGATAAGACAGCTGCTGTGATTGTTACAGCCCCAAAGATTGAGATGGATATTGTTGCATTGGATGCTTCCGAATCTGACGAAGATTACGATGAAATCATCTTCCAGCAGAGATTTGGCACCATCTTGGAGGATGCAAGTATCTTTTTGTTCCACGAAAACGAGATTATGTCAACAGGAAAGCTCTTCTTTAACTCTTCATCTTATGGTTCTCTCACTGCCTGGCCACCATGGCTTGGTGTTGAACTCTGCTACGACGGTTCGTTGATCAAGGATCATGTGCTCATGGAAAAGACATCCATCATGGTTCGCTACGACAAGGTTATGAATGTATTGTTTGGTGCTGTTGGAGATGCTGATGTGAACAGATTGTCTTGTGATCTCTCCCAAGCTGTGTTGACTTGTGATGCTAGACAGTACTACTCGTTGTATACTATCATCATGGAGCTCTTGATCTACAATGACCCAAGAACATTGAAATTGAAGCAGAGGGAGAGCAAGATGAGTTTGAGCTTGGACTTGAACGATCTGACTGAGATCAAGAAGCGTATTGTTGCCCTCCAGAAAGGAATTGTTCACACAAATGACATCATTGACAATTTGTGCTCCAGAAGAGCCATCATTGATGACTTGGAAGAAGATGATATGAAGCTGGTCCGCAATGCCAAGTATGAAGCCATGACAGAACTCTATCTGCTCATGCGTGTCTCTATCCAGGGAAGCAGAAAGACTCCAGACGAGGCTGATGACTACTTGGAATGGAACCTGAGGGCTGATGACATCAAGCTACACATGCTGGATGAAGACAGACGTCCGTTCGTGGATGTGATCTTGTTCAACTCGCACTTCAAGAGAATGGAACGCTCCGATCGCTCAGACCGGAACCACATTGTGATTGAGAACATCGAAGTGCTGAATCTAGATCACCAATCCAATCTTCCTGTTGTGTTCTCAGCTCACCATGTCGAGAAGAAGCATAAAAAGGTGGAGAAGAAGCATAAAAAGATTACCAGAGAAGCCGATGAGGAACCACTGGTCCATATCACTTGGCAGATGGATTACCCTGTGGGTGGAATCAGAATCATGAAGAAGTTTGAGGTGGCTCTCCAGCCTGTGCAGATATCGTTTGACGAGGGAACTGGGTTGAAGCTGCTAAGATATGCTTTCCCTAATGACAATCCAGATGCTCAAACTGATGAAGAGGATGAGGATGGTGATCAACGCTCAGAACGTGGATCATTACGCAGTGTCAAGACTTCTCACAGCGAAAATGGTAATGGTCATGTGAATGGAAATGGCACGTCAGGAAACAAGGGTAAATTCTTTGGAAGAAACAAATCCTTTGAGCCAAGCCAGCCTAAATTCAAGTTCAACAACGGGGCAATCCATGAAGCAGATGAGTTATCCATTGGTTCGGGTACTCCTAGACCAAGTTTGACGTTGAGTACAAGATCAAGAGAGGGGAACATTGACAGTTTGGTGCTTTCCAAACGCCCAGGATTTACTGAGGATGATGAAGATGATGATGGACTTGACGAGATGGTGCAGAGAGCTTCAAAGTATCTCAGTTTTGTCTCCTTCAAGTTGAGAAGTACTGTCATTTGTATCACATTCAGAGGAAAGGGTTCTAAGAAGTTGATCAATGTGACCAACTTTGTTTTGAATATGCCAGATATTCATTTTGTAAACAGAACATACACTCTATTGGATTTGACAATGTTCATCAAGAAGATGTTGGTGAAGGCGCTGCTGAGCCACACAGGAAGCATCATTGGAAACAAGCTCTCAAAGAGAAACAGTGTGGAGCAGTCTTTGAAGAATTTGAGTAATTATGCAACAAACAGACTCAACACTTTCAGGAACGATTGAGGAGGACGGTTATAAGCGAGATTGATGTGTTACTCGCAGAAAAGTTTATGATATTAATGACCACGATAGAATTTATATTCTTTAAGTTACTCGTGTAGTGATCTCATTCGATCATAAATGCTGCCGTTCGACTACAAATTTCATTCATCATGGAACATGAGCGGTCATTAATATTTGTGGTAAGTAGTCATTAGTGGGGATCGTTATTTGTTTGGCCAAATTGCAAAAACGGCAGAGAGACACGGCTAGTCAACACGGCGACGCTTATTACTGTCGTCAATCTTGGTCTTAGACTTTCTCTTAGTTCCCTGTGAGCTGTCACCGATGGCCAAGTTAGCTGGATCAAATCCAGGGATACCAGCATCGGGAGTCTTGTCAAAGCCGATGTTATATCTGAGCATTTGTGGCTCAAATGGCTCGATTACACGTCCGGATCCCTCTCGAGGTGCAAACACAATCGGTGATATCGTGCGGTCTTTTGGAATGACATTGTGCTTTCCTGGCAGATCACCGATGTGTGCCTTGTACGACTTCCTGAGCTTAACACCCTTCCCACTGTCCTCCGTGAGACGTGCCACTGAGTCTGCAATCCTTTGTAGATTGTAAACCTCGATCAGGTTTTGTGTGGGATGTGGCGTGCTTCGATGATACTGCTTTGATGAGTCGATGTAGTAGTAGCTTTCACCCTCGGCATCCTGTTCCTGTGTCATTACGAAGCAGGCAAGTGATGGGAGCGGGTGCTGGAGGGATATTTCAGTGATGTTTGATGTCAATGAGATGATCCTGTGTGACGAGGTAGTCTGCCTGCACTTGATCCAACTTTCAGCTTATCAAGACACTCCACATTCCTCAGTTTCGCGCCTCCCCGACAAAGCCCTAATTATATCACGTGATATATTATCCAGGGCTTTCGGGTAGCAGTCCCACGCTCTCAAAATGTGGCACGAACCATGTTTTCGCGGCGGAAAGTTCGCGCTTCTGCTCCCGTCTCCGCGAATTGGGGCTTTTGATTACTTAATCAGATGGCCAATTTCCCTGGTTCGGGCCGCAACCGCGAAGAAATCCTCACGCACAGAGAATTGAAATTTTTGAACAGTCTGCCAACAAGAGGCATAGTGAAAGAAGACTTGTTACCATCAGATAATCCAACAAAGTACGTTCAAACGAGTGAACTAGAGGAGGCCAGACGAATGATACAAGCAAGACGATTGAACTTCACCGAACGAGACGTGTGTTGCGCCACTGCAGCACCAGCTGTCATCAAGTGAAATATCACCATCAGAAGTCATCAACGCTACACGAAGAACTGAACACACGGCATCACATTACGAATCAAAGAAATACAGAATACTATCTACTCAAAAATTACTACGGAGAGTTTCTTTGGAAAGGGCGCTGAGTGTTGCCAGCTCTGTCAGTTATCAAGAGACTCATCATTAGGTGCACACAACACCCATAGTGAACCTATGAGAGATCTATTCAACCATACACACCAGCAGCAGCATTTATGAAACTACACAACATCACATCACTTGTTCTTCATCCGTTATCATCGTCGAAGGTATCCCTTATGTCCATTTAATCACAGAATACTAACATTAGACCCCAGATGGCTGCTTCTCTTTCACACCCAAAGATCGTTAAGAAGGTCACCAAGAAGTTCAAGAGACACCACTCTGACCGTTACGCTCGTGTCACCGAGAACTGGAGAAAGCAGAAGGGTATTGACTCTTGTGTTAGACGTCGTTTCAGAGGTACCATCCCACAGCCAAAGATTGGTTACCGTACCAACAAGAAGACCAGACACATGATGCCATCTGGCCACAAGGCTTTCCTCGTCCAGAACACCAAGGACTTGGACTTGTTGTTGTTGCACACTAAGACCTACGCTGCTGAGATCGGCCACGGTGTCTCCTCCAAGAACAGAGTTGAGATCCTTGCCCGTGCTAAGGCTCTCGGTTTGAAGGTTACCAACCCAAAGGGTCGTCTTGCTCTTGAGGCTTAAACACTTCACACAAAAATTGTACACAACAGTCTCTAATTACGCTTATGTTTTTTGGGTTTATACACATCTGTAGAATTGTTAAACGTTGTATGATCATGTTGGCCCGTGACCCATGGTGGACAATTTAGGCCCCAGGTGCTCATCATGATCTAGCCGAGAGGCGTTGGCGATGATTACAGAACAACACTCTTGTCAATAGAGCAAAATGACACAATTCATAAGCATTCAAATACAGTTTTAACATACAAACCACTTTATGGCCTGTTGAATCCAGCAAATAGGTGTCCAGCAGGGATGTTGTGGAGCTTGAAAGGTGTAAGGGGCAAGCGAGATCAAACTTCAGATCCACAGTGATAAAGAGAACATAAAACAAAAACCAATGACCAACAATAGCAAAGAGAGAGAGAAAAAAATTAGAGAACGGACATCATGTATTTCATTTCAATGATGTACGAGCAGAGACTCAGTCATATTGTATGATTGGAAAATTGGAAAGAACAATAAGGAGTGGAGGAAGTAAGGACTGTCAAGGGAGAAGAAAATATGTGGAGTCCTGAAGAGATCAACGCCTGTAGACTTGGTACCTTTGGAGAAAGAGAGAAGAGTTGAGCCTTCCAAAGACTAAAGGAACAACCAAGCAATGATGAATGCAATGATGGCTAACAAGATGATGGTTGTGATTGGAAGTGAACTTGGTGGAGCAGCCTGTTGGGTGGAGGCAACGGTGGCTTTCTTTCCGGAGCTGGCGGTAACGTTGACATCAAGCTTCTCGTTCAAGGCATCGATCTTGCTTCTATCCTCTTCAGACACGGTCTCATCTCGTCCCTTCTCAGAAAGTTCAGTGATCTTGGAGTTCTCCTCACCGGTGGAAGCACCAGAAGTGACAGCGACAGCAGGCTCTTCTTGTTCAACGATAGGTGTGATGTAATTCACCTTGATCTTCTTAGACACGGATTGGGACTTGAACTCAGACTCCAACTTTGGCCAAATCTCACCAGCGGTGCTCTGACCCAAGTCGTATGGAGCCGGCAATGTGACTATGAGGAACTTGTCGTTGCACTTGAATCCAGGTTCTGGATCTTGCTTCAATCCCAGCAAGATGATGGACACTTCACACGAGGAACCAGGGGTGACTGTAGCGGCATTTGGTCTGACACAGTACCTGCACAATTGCTGTTAGTAAATCATGATCTGGGAAGAGCGGCTGTTTGTAAACACATGAATGTGTGTGTTGTTGTGGTGGTAAACCTTGCGTTGATGAGGTACGCGTGGCGATACATACAATTTTGGGGCGGTAGTCTTGACCTTGAAGGCAATTGTCTCACTGGAGTTGTTTGTTATAGTGATGTACTCTGTGGCTGGCTTTGTGAATGGGGCTATGGGTAACGAATGTTAGTATTGTGTTCAATGTGTAGATGTTGATGGCGATGTGGGCGGCCGGGAAGGGTGGTGGCCTCGTGAGGCCCTCCTTCCACGGCGGCTAGGCGCCCAGGCAATGGCACGTACCCTTGAACTCCAAGACCGAAGGCGTGATGGAGACGTCCATTGGAGACGGTGTTTCTGTGTGTCTGGGAGTGTGTGTGGTGCTCGGCGGCGGCGGTGGAAAGGTACGAAGAGGAGAAAGATCTCGCGTCTGTTGATCTGGGGAGGTCGCTGTGGCTCTGCTGTCGGCGCGTGTGCAATTGGGCGGTGGCGCTGCTTGTTCGGGAGGCTGCTGCTCGTGTGCTCTGTGTGGCTGCTCGTGTGCTCTGGTGGACCGCAGTTGCTGCTCTCTGGACTCGTTGCCGCTGCTGTTGTTGTTGCTGCCGCTGAAGCCTGCGCTCAACTTCAATTTGTTTCTGCTGGCGATTTGAAATCGGCCACTGAAATTTTGGCCCTTGGGGGGGATCTGCCCCCCGAAAGGGTAATATTCGAGGGCAGTAAGTCACGTGACTGTCTATGATGGGCGACGCGTCACGCGACTTCCGAGCATCAGTACACACTAAAGCGATCATTACTATCCGAACAAAGGATCTGATAACGGGAAAAGACATTGAATGAGTGTGAAATGCATATATACCAATTAATAGTCTTCGCCTCTCGACACAACCTCCTTCATGTGTGGGTGGAGAAGGATGGTGTGCTCGAACTGGGCCGTGTACGAGCCCTTGATATCATTGAGTGGTGGGTAATCATGCACAAATCCCTCCTTGACCAAGTTGTTCAAGGCCAATAGGTATTTCTCCTCTCCTAGTCTGTCCAAGTACCTTCTGCAGAATGGCAATGTGCCAAAGTTGTTCTCGATGGTGGCCAATAGTGTCTTGGCCTTGTTGAGTCTCAGCGGCATGTTTGGTCTATCGCTGTTCAAGGAGTAGTGAGAGCATTCACCTTCACTGATGACATATCCACGACCAGTGGATCCGAATGTCTCAATGGCAAATGTTTCACCTTCTTCCATCTTTGTCTCATCGTTGTTTTTCACAATAGGCACAGACTTGGTTCCGTGAATGCTGTATCTTTCAATTGTGTGGCCGTTCAAGTTACGGATGGACTTCACAGGGTAGGTCTTTCCATCAATCTCAACTTCGTAAGATTCCATCACCTCTTGGATAGCCTCACCAATGTCTGTGAGTCTGACGTCAATACCAGCTTCTTTGATACCAGTGTTGGTAGCAGCCCTAACCGCCTCGAGCAACTTGTCATATTTGGAGTTCCATGTCTTTGTGAATGCGCAATCAACAATGTATCCTTGGTAATGGACACCATAATCAACCTTCAACACATCGTCATACTCAACCACGGTCTTATCCCCAGCATTGGGCGTGTAATGAGCTGCACAATGGTTTCTTGAAACACCTGTTGGGAAGGCAATACCTGCATCTTTGATATCCTTACCATCTGAGAAGGTTCTAACGGCATTCTCGATAGTATCCGCAACTTCAGTGGTAGTCATACCTGGATTCAATCTTGGTGCCAAATGCTTTCTCACACGACGATGAACCTCTGCGGCTCTTCTAAATGCGTTCCACTTGGTTGTGTTCTCCTCCTGTCTGTCCAAGTATCTCTTCTCCTCATCTGTGGTTCTGTAGTTGTTGTCTTCTTTGTATTCTTGCCATTCACCTTCGGGATATACACCTTCTGGATAGAATGTGGTGATTGGAGCAACATTAGTGGCCTTCTTCTTCTTGGACTTACTTTTCTTCTTCTTTTTCTTCTTCTTCTCTCCAGAGGCATCACCACCATCTCCTTCAGCATCCACATCCACATCGTCAGCGTCTTCCTCGTTATCCTGAACTGTGAAATGACATCGTTAGTTTTTTGTAACTCAGGATAGATGTTTCAGGAAAAGGGGGGAACAATCGACTGGTCTATGGTCTTGGACCCTTTCGACCCTTTCGATGCGGAACTTACCATCCAACTTCTCAATCTTCTCCACCACCTGCTCCGGGAGGGCAGTCTCAGGAGCGGGAGTCTCGGTAGATTGAGCCTGTGTCATCGTTATTTACCACTGCTAGACGAAGAAACAGCTCTTTTGCTTATCTCCAGGAAAGTGTGGAGAAGTGGCAGCTCTTTGTTCTTCGTGGAAAAGCGTCAAGGCACGGGTCCAGACTCCACCTACCGTCCCGCTGTGGCCCTTACCACTAAAATTCGCGAACCCGAGCTGGGAGTGAAAAATCATGGAAGAGATCAAGCTCCAAGAGCTCTGAGGATGGTCCTATTGGACTGATTGAGAAACACACCTGAATTTCCCCCTTTACAGACACTTCAACTTAATAGAGATGTTTGGAGTACGCACAGCCCGCTTGGCGCTCACAAATAGCCCTCTCACAAGTCTATTTGCGACATCGTTACGCTCGAACTCCACCAACAGCGCAGCCAGTCTATTCGGTAAGGTTAAGCAGGATCGAGAGAGAGGAAATCTGCTCAACACCGGCGATATGAAGTTTATGGCCAGAGATGTTGCACAGAAGGTCCCAATCACGGGTCCAATTGCCGGTAGAATGGTGAGCGTGGATAACGGAGATGTTGATGGTGCATTCAGAAGACTCAAGAACGTTGTCAATGCCAATAACATCAGATTCGACCACCAACAGCAGAGGTTCTACAAGAAGCCAGGTAAAGTGTTAGAGGAGAAGAGAATGAGAAGAAAGAAGAGACTCTTTGATGAGGGTATTAGAAGACTCATGAACATCGTCAAGGAGGCTAAGAGAAGAGGTTACTAAGAGAGAAATAGAAGAGAAGAGGCTCCACACAGACAAGCACCAAGCTGATGATATGAAAATTTTTGGTATCTGTGTGCGCTTGTACATACCATCACTAACGACATTTTAACGTTTCCAGCATAATCTAAGCCGTAGCCACCGCATGAACGTATCTAGGTCCTCAAGCCCCAATGCTCGAAGTCTCGAAGTTCCGAAACGCGGCCAGATCCCGAATGAAGCAGCCATGAAAACACGGCGAAACTTCAACTACAAACAACACGAACAACAAAACAGCGGGCCATTTAAAGCCACTCAAAAGACACTCAAAAGACACTCAGAGGACTCCAGTGAAGAGCACTGTGACTGGTTACACCAAGGAACATCCAGAACACCACTTTAATCACGAGTGGAGCTTGCCGCCCGGCTGCCTTATCACTGCCTGTTAACATTCACATCAACACCAGCCAGCATCAACAACAACAACTAGACCTGGCTTACAACTACACAACAAAAATGGGCAAAGCATCATGGCAGTCCGCTGCTGTGAATCTCCTGAACACCATCATTGGTAAGTCATTCCCTCTTTTTTTACCTCCTTTATGCAGGAGAACCCTGGCACAAGAACTTGAAACACTAACAACTTCAAAAAGGCGCCGGTATGCTAGCCATGCCCTTTGCCATCCGCTCTGATGGTATCGTCGTTGGTCTCTTCGTCATCGTTCTCTCAGCCATGACCTCTTCATTTGGACTATACCTTCAAGGTAAATGTGCCAAATACGTACCTGCAGGCCAGGCTTCATTCTTCTCATTGGCACAGTTGACATATCCACAACTTGGTGTTGTTTTTGATTTGGCAATCGTTATCAAGTGCTTTGGAGTTGGTGTCTCGTACCTCGTTGTTATTGGAGACTTGATGCCTAAGATTTCTGAATCTCTTGTTGGTGAGGAGCACCCATTGTTGCTTGAGCGTAACTTCTGGATCACGATATTCATGCTCTTCATCGTGGCGCCATTGTCATACCTTAAGAAGATGGATTCGTTGAAGTATGCATCGATGGTGGCGTTGTCTTCAGTTGCATACTTGGTCATTCTTGTGGCTGTGCATTTCTTTAGAGGAGATATTGAAGATAAAGGTCCAGTGAGAGTTTTGAAGCCATACTCTGGAACATCAATATTGACGAGTTTCCCAATCTTTGTGTTCGCATACACTTGTCATCAGAACATGTTCACATTGGTGAATGAACTTGACAGTCAGTCAGGGAAAGTGATCAACAAGGTCATCTCTACAGCTATTGGAATCGCCATGGGACTCTATATCCTCGTTGGACTGACTGGGTACATCTCCTTTGGTGACAAAGTTGAACCAAACGTTATTGTTGGATACGCACAGTCGCTCTCATCCACAGTTGGAAGAGCGGCAATTGTCATTCTTGTGATGTTGTCTTATCCATTGCAATGTCACCCAGCAAGACTCTCAGTTGGACACATCATTCACTATTTCAAAAACATCAAGGAGATTTCAAGAAGACCTTCTAGAGCCGCACTGCTCCAACAGCGCAGAGAATCACAGAGCACACAAAATTCACCAGGTGGTACACGGAAGGTATCACAGGCATCATACACTGCTGATCGTCCAATCCGTGCCTATACTAGAGTGACAGATGAAGAGGCATCAGAACTGATGAGTGATGCTGATTCTTCATTCGATCTACAGGAGGAGCTATTGGAACAAGGAATGCACACAAATACCGGAGCACCACCACTCACAGGGACACTCTTTTACGTCGTTACCACTGTTATTGTTATTCTGAGTTACCTCGTTGCCATCTCTGTCACGTCTTTGGCACACGTGTTGGCATTTGTTGGATCGACTGGATCCACCTCTATCTCATTCATTCTCCCAGGTATCTTTGGGTACCAGCTCATAGGCTCCGAGTACCTGAACATGAGCACGGGGCTATACGAGGCAATGCCGCAAAAGGTCAAATTTCTCCGCTATGCCGCATCTGCATTATCTGTTTGGGGCGGTTTGGTGATGGTTGTGTGCCTATCTGTCACCATCTTCCTTGGCGCTACCCATTGACTGGGGGGTACCAGGGGGAAACTAAAAATAAGTCAATAAAAGCACAAATGTCAAACACTGACATTGATTGACATCTAGACAACTTGTAGAATACACCAATATGGCGTTGTGCTCAATCAAGCGTCTGAATCGGCACGCTGCAGGGCAAACTATGGGAGACGATAGGCAGGTGGGCGATGGGGAGGCTAGACAGAGGGTCCATTACTAACGCGATAAGCACCGCCACGGACCGTGCGCTTCGTGGGGCCCCACATGCGGTAATCGTGAGTAATGCAGTAGTCTAAGAGTGGCAATTGGCCCGTAAACTATCATGCTGACTGATCGAAGAACACTCTAGAAGCCCCATTCCCGCGATGCACCGGCGTGTCGGGTATTGCTATTGTGTGTGTAGATGACGTTGCGTGTCAGCGGGGGGAAGAGTATAAAAGGACACCCCTGCGCCCGTTTCTGGAACACCCACAACTGCTGAGCTCAACTCAACTCATCAGCCAGCAACAGCCAGCAAACAACACACAACACACAAAAGCACAACAATGTCTCCAATTGAAGTCGGAAAGCCATTCCCAGAGGGATTCTCCTTCCTCTACGTCCCATACGACGAGGCGGACCAGAAGGACAAGCTCTCCTGTAAGATCCCAATCGCCTTCAAGCTCACCGAGGAGAAGCTCAAGGGTAAGAAGATCGTCATCACCGCTGCCCCAGGTGCCTTCACCCCAACCTGCACTTTGTCCCACATCCCAGGATACATCGAGAAGGCTGATGAGTTCGCCGCTAAGGGTGTTGAGGTCTTTGTCATCACCCAGGACACCGCCTTCGTCACCTCTGCCTGGGGTAAGCTCTTGGGCCAGAAGCCACCTATCCAGTTCGGTTCCGACCCAGCTGCTGCCTTCTCCAAGTCCATTGGCTGGACCCTCCAGCACGGTGCCTACTTGTTCACCGCCAGATACACCATCATCATTGATGATGGCATTGTGACCTACGCCGAGAAGGAGGCCGGTGGTGATGTTACCGTCTCCAGTGCCGACGCCGCCTTGGCCCACTTGTAAACGGAACGATATGGATGAGATGGTGTGATGACCGGTATACGATATAAAGCATTTTTTAATTAATGAACACGTTTGTGTCTGAAAGCAGACTACTACCGTCGCCACGTAGATTATCACCTTGGAGGAAACGAGCTGGTCGATCCAGCCAGTACCCGCGCACGTGACCTCCGCTTAAATCTCAGATTACGTCATTTCCCCGGAACTCGCAGCTAGCGCCCACCGATCACTTCCGAGGGCAGATGGTACGCGCACGCCCGGGATCACCGCCAGAGAAGCAGAGAAGTTCCAGGCCCTCAAAAGATCCACACGAATCGACGCGTTTGAGGCCCTGCCCCCCTGAACACAACCACAACGGCTACCACACCAGGCTATACCACCGGGAAGTTTGCTCTCTGTGACCCCTCCCAGTACACTTCAGATCTGTGTATTTGCTACCCGTGAACGAAAGACCCGGCTTCCTTGTGTTTTCCTGGCTCTTTACATCCAAGGTCGCGTTATACCAACACTCCGGAAACTTCAATAATCCGCTGGATCCCAACCACCAACCACACACTCTGTTAAGGACCTCAGAGATATCTCACTCACTCTTACCGACTTCTTCATTCTCTCGTTTTTACCCCTCTGTCAAAAGCTATCTCATCTAGGTTTCTCCACATTCACCTGTATAACCAGATCTTGAATTACCCCAACTCACCTACACACACTCACCCCCAAATCCACACATAACGATGTCAAAGCTACTTCCAAAAGCCCAGGGCGTCACTTTCAAAATCACCAACTTCATAACGGATCCATTTGCAGTGTCCACTTGGTCTATTGCCCTGATCTCATGGATTATCGCATTTGCCGGCTCCATAGCCGCAAACCTCTCATCTGCATTCCCAAGATTCACATGGTGGGGACTGGTATACGAACTACTCATCTTGGTTATAATGTTCCTCCTCTACTGCTTTGAAATGGTGGATCAGTACAAGGTGTTCCTCACAGGTGCACTCTCAGTGGCATTTCTGTACACCACCAACTCTGCAACAAATCTCGTTTGGTCAGATGGTGCCCCACAGGCCGCTGCTTCGGCTGGTGTTGTGCTCTTGTCCATGGTTAACCTGATCTGGATCTTCTACTACGGTGGTGATAACTCATCTCCAGTGAACCAGTGGGTTGACTCTTTCTCTTTGAAAGGTCCAAGAAGCTCAAGTAACCCATTCCATTCTCAATCTTACAACACTGGATACTCCGGAAGTGCCAACTACGACGATGACTACAGACGTTCCACTTGGTCCAATCAGAAATACGTCTCTTCAACAAGACTCAACGGCTTGGAGAACCTATCTGAAAGGGATAACACAAACACACCAATATATGACATTCCAGAGGATGAAGGAACACACATCTCCGCTGCCACTGGGGAAACCAACTTCACAACAAACGCAGGTGACACAAACCTTGTCATTGATGACTTCCCATACACCGCCAGAGCTCTGTATTCCTATGAGTCAAGTCCTGATGATGAGAATGAGGTCTCCTTCGAGAAAGGTGAGATCCTCAAGGTCAATGACATCCACAGTAGATGGTGGCAAGCTAAGAGAGCTAATGGTGAGATTGGTATCTGTCCAAGTAACTACGTTGAGTTGATTGAATGATTTCTAATCCAAGACTGTTTGGTTGTTTTATTTTTGAATTTTGGATGCTGTTTGATACCCCTTCTATGCCTTTCACGACTGTACACATATACTTTGAAGAGATGCTTGATTTCTTACACTTATAATCGTCGTCCAAGGGGTTCTACACCGTAGCTTCATATTTTTCATATCATATATTCATAACGACGTTTATCATATCTTTTCAGACAGAGATGCAAATTGAATCATTTCTCAATAAAATGGAGCCCAACCCAAGTAGATCACAGCCAAGTTCTTTGGATCCATAGCCTCTTGTATCAGCTCTTGCACAGTAGCTTCTGTGCTCAGTCCATGCGCGTCAAGTTTCTCCTGGACACCTTTCAATGCAGTAACAGCCTCTGACCCATCACCTTCAACCTGGAATGAGGTTGTGTCATTCTTATCTGCTCCCATCTCTTGTAATCTCTTTCTCCGCAATGGGGAGATGGCCCATGTGTACAACGGATCATACTTCAACACGTCCAAAATACCAATAATCTTCTCCGAGTTCTCTCTCAGAACCCCAAAAACCAACTCAGATCCCTTTCTGAAGGCTCCTTCGATACCAGTGATACCCAAAGCATCAACGATGTCACGTGTGAGTCTGAATGGAACAAGTTCTGGCACTGGGAGTAACTTTCCCTGGTCAAATGCAACACCAAGATCAATATGGATAGGCTCACCTATAGTCTTATCCAACAGAATGTTATTCAAGTGACGATCTCCAAGACCAATAACGTAACCGACAATAGATGCAGTCACGATACCTCTGGTGTACACCTGACGACTCAAGAACCAATCATGCATGTCCAAAAACGTGTTTAAGAAGAACTGTGAGAACTTTGGGGTAATAGCACGACAGATGGTTTCATATGCGGCTAGTCTGTCCTTCCGACTCTTCTGTTGATACTCTTTCATCATTCCTCTGGATTCATCAAATGACATCTTGTCAGTCTTGTGCAATGGTCTCAGAATATCGGCAAGTGCCACGGAGTTGGCCACAAACTCAATCATACCAGCCTGTGGACCAAGTGGCACAACCTTATACGTTCTGATTCTTAGGTATCTCTTTCTTGACTGTGTGTTGTTTCTCAAAATCACATTCACTTTCTCAAACACTTGCTCCATGATTGCATCCTGTCTCAAATCATCCATACTACCCTTCAATAACAGTTTGTGAACGGAGGCATCGTCGAGTCTCACTTTCATGATCTTTGGCAGGGAGATACCAGAAGTAGATACTGCAACAATTGGATCAACTGTTATGATACGTGGGACACTTGAGTAGTCAGAAGAACGACTGATTTTCAAGTGATTCAAAGTTGGAAGTGGGAGTCTCAAAGATGGCAGTTTGGACAGCCAGAATGCACCATGATTCAAGTTCTTCAACTGGAGAGTCTGAGGAGGTTTCACTTTTTCAGTTGCAAGCTTGGTGGACTGATTGCAGAGTTCTTCCAACGGAACAAGAACATTTGATGCAAACGCCTTGTCCTTGCTGTACAGCTTGTTCCACACGTTATCAGCAGCCTCAACTCTTGCCGCAACGGTCTTATCTGTTTGAATAAATCCATACTTTCTGTTCACCCTGAGGTTTACCAAGAAGTAGAGTGAATGGAATGGATGGGCAAATGAGATATCACCAATGAGACCTTGGAGGACAGTTTGGAAGATTCGATCACCATCACTGGATAAACGAGAGCAGAGCTGGTTCAACCATGGGATGAACTTGTGAGGAGCCACTCTTCTGATAGAAGTATCCAATATCTTTGTCACAAACTCCAGATCAGAAAATTGGAGCCAGAGAGCACACAATTTGTCAACATCCTCATTATCGTACTCATCACTGATGGAGATGGCTCTCTCAAGACATGCAACAGCAGTTCCAATACACTCGTTCTTGTTCTCGTAAACCGCATTCCACGCATCTGTTTCTGATGTAAGCTGTACTTGAACTCTGCTGTAGTATCTCTTGGCGTCTCTTTTCTCGTTGTCTGGCGTCTTCTTGTTTACAATGATGTCTTTGAGTGTTCCCAATTCCAATCTCTTGGAGTCCATGATCTGTTTCCTCTTTTGAAGCTCATCATCAAATGTTGTTGTTCTCAATTGCTTGTAGCAGAAGTAGGCAATGTTGTGATATGATTCAGCTTTCTCTTTGGCGGAAGTGAGTCCCACTACAGCACTGGTAGCAGGTTTCACGTACTCCGACATGATGTACTCAAACTTCTTCTGTCTAGACTCAGAGTTCCATCTTACCAAGTATGAGTTCAAGTAGGGCTCAGAGAAATGTAACACATCCACTGGGAAGTATGTGGAGTCAAACTTCACTTCCGTTTTCAGCTCATCATTGACCATTGAGATGGGGAAGAATGTGTTTCCCTGTTGCCACAACGTGTTTGCCGCATCAAACTTGGCCAATCTTGAAACCAATAGACCCATATCATCATCCCTCCATTGAGATGCAGTTGAATCCAAAAGAACAGTATTATTGATAGCCTTCTGGAACGCTTCATGAAGCCTTGAGAATCTCCCAAACCTTATCTCCTCGTGCACTGCAGCCAATACAGCATCCTTCTCACCAGTCATCTCAACCATTGTCTCAAAAGCTATTCTTCTGGAAGTGATTAAGCCTTCGAAGTCTTCAAAAGGGGTGACTTTGAACCATGACTCTGTGTTACGGACGAATGTGGTGATGTTGTCTCTTAAACCATAGACAGACGCCCTTGAGATATCTTCCAATGATGTAATTGTTGCCAACGTGTTCAACATGTCGTCCATGTCCTTAACAACAACCTGTAACATGAGCCTTTGACATATTTCTTGAACCGAGGCAAATGACTTGGTGTCCTTCATGGTCTTCAAGGCAGTGTACACGAACTCTCCTTCAGTCTTCGGATTCTCTGGGACTGCAATGTCCCATTGGTTCAAGTTTAAGCACCAATCATAGTTCTTCCCTGCGTCCTTCGGTGTTCCAGTTGATTCATCGAGAAGGTTAGACAGACCTTTCATGCCAGTGATTTGTAAGGCTGAAGAAAGATCGGTCTTGCTGAAGTCTGGCAGGTGACCCATGTCCTTAGAGCGGAAACCAGAGACTGAAGCATCAAAAAGTGCACTGTTGAACATGACCTGCTTTACCGAAGCATTGCTCAGTTTCATCAATTGCACAGCATTGCTGAGATTAGCTGCCATCGGCAAACCATACAGCATATCGAGATCACCAATACCGATATAGATCTGATGAAGTGAATCCAGATCATACCTTCCACTCTCTTGTAAATCCAGTCCGGAGTATCTGATGTGCTCCTCGAAAACGATTAGAGCAAACTTATGCCATCCAACTCCAATTGCCATACTGAAAATGTCAGGTTTGTCCAGTTTATTGTAAACTTGTTGAAGTGTTCTGTTTGATTTTCCTCCTGCCCTGACAAGATGGCAGAGCTCGACGACCATGCGAGCCTTGTCTTTGTAGTCCGTTTCAGTGCTATCGAGAGCCAAGCCCGACTCAAGAAACATAAGAAGATATTTCCCAGCTGTTGATCCGAAGTTTATCACATAATACAGCCAAAGATTATTCAATAATCTGGAGGATCCTTGGTGAAGTTTGAAAACGTAAGGCATGAGGTTCTCAAACCAAGAAAAAGATGATGAAAGCACCTTTAGTAGCGAGAGGCACGAAGTTTGGCACCAATTGAGAAATGGGTCGGTTGACCAGTGCATAGTAATGTCCACAATCTCTTCGATCTTGACGGGATGAATGACAACTGGGTTCAGAACAGTGAAGAGAAAGGTGTCAAGATGCAAGATCAGACGTGATGACACTGACAAGTGTTTTGTGACATCCACCATATCTTCGATAGCTTCTGGTGATTTACTGTGTTCGTGCAAGAGAGAGCCGATGATGCACTCGATATCCAGAATCTCACCCATGTGGTCAGAGTGGGCTTTTATGTCATACAAGACATCACATATGGCCCTCAAAGAGCCACACAATCCCACAATGTCGTGTTCGACTCCCCTTTTGTGTTCAACCTTTTGACCTTTCAGATCATTGCCTGTCTGGAGATAATAATGACCAAGATATCTTCCCACAAAGACACGCACATCATCAGTGGTCGTGGAGAGATCAGCTCTTAACAAAAGCCTTGCGACATCTCTCTGAGTGACAAAACCTGATTCAAAAAGATTCTTCTCTGGGTTCTTCGAGAGCACAAGTGACATTGTGCGAAAGATATTGGCAGTCATACCCTGAGATCGATGTTGAGAGTCATACTTCAGAGCCTCATGGATGGAATCCTTCGTCATGCGAATATCCTTCCCAGATAGCACGTCAATGAAAGGGGATAGTAAAGATTTCCAAGGATCTCTTTGGTCAACACTGGAATAGGTTCCGATCAAGAACTTTTTCAGGTCTGAATGAATATTAGCCCCTGTCTCTGCAATACCCGTCACCGCATCAAATACTTGCATAACTCCACCTGGGTATAATGAACTGCCAACCAAGGCATGAACGCTGCTGAGTGCGGCGTAGATCAGGCCAGCAACATCATCATGAAGATCTGAAATAGTGAGATAATTCTTTAATGATTCAATGATGGGAAGAACAACGGCGTCACTTCTTAGTGCTGATCTGTCGAGCAGAAAGAGAAGCTTAATCTTTCTTAGCACAATAGCCTTATCTGGAATCAATCTTGCAAGGGACAAATCTCTCAGTAAGCGGCTTGCAATGAAGTGGAAAGTTTGGAAGTTCCACATACCATCATCTGAATGCTTCTTGATCTCGTGAATAGCGTCAACCAGTGGTATGCTGATATTGGACAGGGCGTAGAGTTCTTTTGATCGACCGTTCGTCAACCGTTGGTAAAGTTTGTCTTGTGAGAGGCCTGGAATGAACTTCAAAAAGTCTGATTCTCTGGATACATCTGCCAACTGAAGGATGTGTTGGGTGATCAAAACCTGCTGGTGTGTGACGACATCCATTGTGAACATATCATCCAGGTATTCCGTCATCTTAGACTTGATTCCATTTCTGGTAAATGCAAGGGGAACCAACCAAGATATTGAGATGAGGCCAAGATCCTCCTCGGATTCGATAGTTGACGTGACATGACTCATGATGAAGTCAATGCAATTCTGTGAGCACTGGCGACTTGACTTGCACACAGAGTAAAGAAGAACCATGTTTTGTTCCACAAAATCTTCAAAGCCGACGTTCCCTAAAAGCTTGAAGGGAAATGTTGAGAAGCCTTGGTGTGCAGTGTACCATGACATAAACAACTCAGCTTTCAAAACATCTGGAAGTGATGTTTGAGGATACATGTCACCAGTGATGGACTTGAATGAGCCCTCCGCATATTTCGTGAAGTGGAAAGACGCGTTGTAGGTCAATAGTGATGACAAGCAGGACACAAAAAGTGGATAAGACAGCAAGCTGAATCTTTCCAAACACATGCAGAACGTGGCGGCAGTTTCACTGGTTGAATTTGGTGACTTGAATGAGGATACAAATTTGCGGAAGAATGCAAGCTGAGACTGGGGCTTCAATCCAGACAAGTAGTTGCAAACATCCTCACAAGACATTGCCTTAACGAAGTTGGAGCCAGTCCAGTGATCAAACACATGTCCACCATACTTCTCCGGGTTCTCAACATCAATTCCATTTTCATGGCTCATTACTTTAAGCAAGAGGGATACCAATGCAGTGGAGGTATCCTCATGATACATCTGCTTGTTGTCGACCAAAGTAACCATCCACTTGAACAAATCAGAGAAGTCATCAAAGACATTATCCTCGCCTTTGGATAGAAGCTCTTCAGAGAACATTGTCAAGAACTTGAATTCCAGATAGTAAGCCAGTGGCGACCGCTCCGTCGGAATACTGGCCAGAAGCTTGTTACCAACCATTCTCAAAAGACTTTTCAAAGTGGCATTCCCCAATCTCTTGACACCAGATTTGGATAAATACCGTAGAAGTTCAGCAAATGCAAAGAGGAACTTCTCTGGAGTAAGATCTGCCAAATAACCGAGAACCTGATCCAATGCGATAGCTGAGTGGCCTTGCTGGCCAACATTAGAGTGGAGAACCAGAATCAATCTCACAATCTTTTGTTCTCGTGTGGATATGCAAGGCAGATCACAAACTGTCGCATAACGCGAGATCGACTTTCTCTCGTTGTGTCTTCTCACGCTTCCAAAATCATGGAAACCCTCAATCATAGATTGTGTGATATTAGATGTATCATGACTCTCGTCTCCTTCCTCTGAGAGTGCTATGATATGTTCCAGCTTCACTGAGTCAATGACAAAGATACCACCATTATTGACAATTCTGATCTTGCAAAGTTCATCCAGTGTAGACTCTGTGGCTGTGGTGTTGGCTGACATGTTTTCCAAGTGTCTTATCACATCATACTTCAGCCTTTCTGAAGAGCTGTTGAGTTGAGTGATCGTGTAGATACCCTGATATATAGCAATCCCACAGACAATAACCCTGGTTAACAAGTCAGTCTCATCAAGAGGGTCGCAGACATCCATAATGCCAATCAAGGAATCCACAATTGTCTCCAGATTGAATAAGTTTGAAGGTGGCTTTGTGAGATTGAACGTTCTCAAGTTCGATGGAGATGCTGGAGAAGACTTAGACTTCATTATATTCTCCGACAGTGATTCCACATGTTCCTGTTTTAAGTTGAATCTGGTGAAAACGCTGTCATCCAGAGAAATAGCATCAACAAGCTCCTCTGCGGTACCAGCCAACCAAAGAACAAATTGGGGGAGCATGTCAATAGTCCCCTCGAGAAATGACTTCTTGGTGACATGCATCTTCAACCATTCGATAACTTTGTCCCCAGTTTTGAACCAATCGACATTCAAGAACTTGGCATGGTGTGTGACAGATATCCAAAACTTCATGGAGTCATTCGACAAATGTGCGGGACCATAAATGTGGGGTGCTTCAAAAACTGACCTGATCAGCTGAATGAGTGAACGGTCCTTGATGTTGATTGAGGGCATGCTGAGTATCTGAGTGATGAGCTGACATGCAACATTCATGGTGGAGGGGTCCTTGATCATCCCAAGATTGGTGCGCAGGAGTTTGGTCGATTCATCAGCAGTGAGCTCCCAGCCATGTTGAAGAAGTGCCCTGATAGCAAGAGAGCACCATGGAGAAAGTTCCTGCTTGTGATATAGCATGAGGCTTTCAATGGAGATAGCATATGTCTGGGTCTTGAAGTTTGTGATGTGGATAGTGAGAAGTTGAAGAGCCAAAATTTGGGTCTGAGTGTTGGTAGACATTTTCAGTATCTTCAAAAGAGCGCAGGTGGCTGACCTGGACTCATCCATTGCTCCAACGAACGACAAGGACTCAACCTTTCGCTTCTTCCAAACTTGAACCTGTTGTTCAAGAACCTCCTCACCAGTGTTGATGGAGTATAATGCATTCAAGAGTGAGCTAGTAGCGAGCAGTTGCATCCATATTCTTTGAGCAGAGACTCCAGGGGCTTCAGAAACTCCAATTGTGTGAGAACGTAACCATTTGGAGTGGTTCATTTTTGTGTTGTAAAGCTGAATCATACTTGTTGAAAGGCACTCATGGTGATTGCCACTTGAATACAGTAATAGTCCTTCAATCCAATAGAGGAGATGGTCTTTGAATGTTTTGTCCATCCAAGGAACAGTTGCGCCTGTGTCAGAGATCTCTTCAGCCAGATCACTGTTGATGTAATCGGATGCAATCATGGCAAATATCAAGAACTGGTCTCTTAGAGACTCAAAGTTCGTGTAGCTCATGCCTCTGGCAACTTGCACAACATACCGTACGATCTTGAGGCCTTTGGCAATAGAGAATGTCTTCAGCTGTGATAGTGTTTGGTTGACAATCTCAAGTGCAATGATCGTAGCGGATGTCTCCTTTGTGATCGTTTTGAAGTAGTATGTGAGAAGTTCAGTGAGGTCTTCGCTGATCTGAGGAGTCACAGTAAGCGGCACTTGAAGCAGCAGTCTGAGAGTCTGGAATAGATCAGCAACAAACTTGGCGTTTTGATTGACTCTGATTTGCCGGCTGAGAATTGAGACGATGGTCCTTGTGAGATCTACCCAGTCATCACTCGAGAGATGCTCTCTATGGGAATCCACTGAGATGATACTGAGAAGGGCCTTCGAGAAGTTTGCTGCCAATGGCTCCATTGCATCCTGATCAACGTTTCCGAAGCGGATGATGATGTTGTCAATGCATTTCTTCAAGGGCATGTAGCTGTGATGTTTTGCGTTGGTGCTGACCACCTTCCGTAGAGCCAACGACCCAGACTCCAACCGTGATGCAGTGGTTTCAGTAGTTGACTTTCTGTAAGCCGCTGTGTCAACATCGAGAGCATGGAACAGGGACTCTATCACCACATTGAGCTCTTTCCTTGAGAAGACATACCCTGATTTGGCCAGCTGGAGCAGTGATTCGAATCCATCGTTTCGATCTTTGATCTTGGTGGAATCAAGTTTAGCTGTGGGAGGCATGTTAGCGAAAGGAGCTCTTGACGGCGGTGTTTCGCGTGCAAATGGAACTTACCAGTGACCTCATAGGGGTCAAAGCCATTCATGATCAGTGTGTAGTGCTGTGCAGTGGTACTGGTGCTAGCCGCCAGCAAATAGTGGTCTATTTACCTTTCGACAGCTATACAATTCACGCGTACTAGAGCGTGGTTTCGCGTTTGAAGAATTTGTATGGGGAAGCGGTCAAGCTGTGCCGCCGTGCTACCGTACTCTCTGCTACAACCTCCAAAGTGTCCAGATTCCGTTATTTTACATTTGTATTTTACCCCAGGTTTATGTAGTTTCAAAATGACATTAATTTTCAACAAAAGCACGTTTAAACAACAACACCAGAGTTGGAAGCAATACGTGGCCACAAGTCAGCACACTCCTTACCAACTGGACCAGTGATAGCAGAACCCTTCATCTCACCCTTTGGGTTGACGATGACACCGGCGTTGTCCTCGAAGTAGAGGAAGACACCGTCCTTTCTTCTCCAGGCCTTAGACTGACGAACAACGATAGCTGGCATGACCTTCTTTCTCAATTCTGGCTTACCCTTCTTGACGGTGGCCATAACCATGTCACCAAGGGAGGCAGCTGGAAGTCTGTTCAATCTAGCACCAA
Source organism: Petasospora maesae (assembly GCA_030563305.1). Taxonomy (NCBI): domain Eukaryota; kingdom Fungi; phylum Ascomycota; class Saccharomycetes; order Phaffomycetales; family Wickerhamomycetaceae; genus Petasospora; species Petasospora maesae. The sequence goes on from JAKUBT010000010.1 coordinate 222,817, forward strand.
AACCCTTAACGGCAATGATGTAAAGGTTTCTAGCACCACTGTTGTCGGCACAGTTCATGATAGCACCGGTTGGGAGACCCAACTATAAGATTTGTTAGTATGGCGGTTCTTCAATGTGGGGTTTATGAGATGACAGGCTTGGAATGAGGATCAGTAATCGGCCGTTCTGAATACTGTGGGTCATGTGGATGATTAAAAATGCAGTTTGCCAGTCGTTCAAAGTTTTCATATGTGGTTGTTGCCTCGTGCGTTACTGGTGTTGGATCCCTCTAGTACTTGAATCTTGAAATCTTGAGTGTGAGTTTCTCTAACGAACATAATCTCCACAACGAGATGTAATATAACTTGAGTCAAGGTTTTTCCTGTGTTCTTGAGTAGTGCTTTCCTATAATAAGTGCTCCGTTGACTTGTTGTGTGATTCCCTTGTGAACTTGAACTTCGTGATGCCCTTTGCCTTCAATATTTCTTGCTCAAATGACGAGTTCTCGGTGTGATTCCTTCATTCCTTCGTGTCCGTCTCGAGTGCTCCATTACATACCGAAATTCTGTACTTGTTACCGGAGGCACCAGACATTTTACTTGATGTGTGTGATCTATCTTAAACGTCTACCTCTGTTGTGAGTGCTGAAAATGATTTTGTATTTTTCACTACACGCGAGTCGTGGGACTGCGCGAACCTGCAAACTGGCCCAGCACAGCACAACCGCCACAGCGTAGAGCGGTCGAGCTCACCGGAATCGCGAAAAAAAGCCTGGTACGCCCCACACTTTCGCGGAATTTGTGTGCCGCGCTGCGAATATCCTGGTGTGTGGATGTGACTGCCCTAGGTCTGCGTTAGATATCACGTGATCGCTATAGGGCTTGTTTCGCATTTCGCACTAGGGGAGATGTTTTGGTTTCGAAACGGCACCGCGTAACTTCCCCATGCTCAGATTTAAGGAGACTCCACACCAACGTCACCAATTAAAAGTCCATCAAGAAGGCAGTATCCTCTATCTTCATTTCCTTTAAAGAGGCACCACACCATCAGACACTGAACACGACACAATGGATGGCCTGGCGAACTCGAGGAAGCGCCAACGCCACTCGGAGGAGAGACAAGAGCCACACGACCACCAACGAAAGAGACAGCGTGCGAGTGAGCAGCAATCACGAATACGGCTCTCGTCAGCTGAGCAATCTGGAGAACCAGACGATGCTATTGTGATCCCAGATGATAGCCTTTATGTCGATTTGGATGAGGACGATGATGACATTCCATACACTCACTCGAGAAGTCAATCGCCCGTGCTTCCCTTATCATCAGATGCTGAGCCAGACGTGATTGTTATTAATTCGACTACGAAGTCACAGAGGACAAATAACACCAATAAGAACAAGAGCAACAAGCAGCGACAGAAACGGAGCGCTCCAGTGGATGTGGTTGACTTGGGTGATGACATGGCGGAGTACTACATCATTTCAGATGACGATGACGACCAGGATAAAGAGCAGAAAAGCGTGGATCAACAGTTGGAAGAGAACAAGAACATGAACGTCAGCAATTTGAACTCCACCACATGTGGTGTTTGCTTTGACAGTCCAGAGACCACGCTTGTTTTAACTTGTGGTCACATTTTCTGCAATTTGTGCGCATTCAAGGCGTTGAGTTCAGTTAAATCTAGTACTACAACGTTGGGACCATGTCCACTATGTAGAAAGAAAGTCAAGTATTCTTCTGTTGTCGTTGCAAAGTTTAAAAAGAAAAGAAAGACACTGGAGGGACTTTGAATAGATACGTTGAAGGTGCTGTGATACGAATTGGGACAATGGATAACTGAGGCTTACTGGATAAGATCACGAATTATGGAATTTTTTACGATACGGGTTTACTCAACAGAAATAGAATGTTTATGGCTAAGAGAAATGTTTCAGACTTCCAGTAGAATATAAATAGGTTGGCACTGGACGTTGCTGACCGAGATTGACTGCATGCCAGGAGGTGAAGTTGTTCCATTTTTGTGTCAAGCAAATGTGGGGCGCGGCCGGGGTTTGGGGAACAGTCAAGAGGTACACCAAGTTTTACAGGAATAGAAAAGAGTCCATACAATTCATTATCTAGTCACCAAAGAGAGCAGTATCACCAGCTGCATATTTGCTATTAATCCAACTTTGCTTATTCCCCTCCGTTGTTTTCCCTCTTGGCCGTCGACCCACACACACACAGAGACACACAGAGCGAAACCGCTTGCACCATACCCCAGCAGAACAACTCATGGGATTCCAGAACAACACCAATGGCGGGTACTTCGGTGCCCTCCGCAACCACTTGTCACGCAGACGGGTCCATTGGGATCAACCACAGGCGACTCTTGCCAAATGCGAGTTCGAGACCTGTGAGGATTTGGAGTTGGTGCACACTACCAGTCATGTCGCAGACACTTCAGATAACGCATGGCCATTCAACTCTCCAGCGTCAACGAGTGCACAAGCCATATCTGGTCGTCCTGGGTCATCTTCATCCTCTGATCGGATGTATATCGGTGAGAAGAATGCACTGAAAATGAGAAGGGCGGCTTTCTTGAGGGAGCCAAGGTGTCTTTACCCGAATGGCACTTCGTGTGTGGTGGCCAGAGGTATGTTCAAGTATCACATTGACAGGAGGCATACGCACTGTGAATTCAGAAACTCAAATTCATTGAGCCATTGTACCTTCAAGAATTGTTATTGTATGCAGGTACCACTTGTGTCATCTCCATTGAGGAACTGTATCAACGTGGAGGACTCGACTTCCGATTTCATTGACGATGAGAACACCTCCTCAGCAGATGGGCAAGACGGGTCCCGCATTGGGAACAGAATCCGCAAGATCTCGTTGACCAAGCTTCGGTCATTCATGGATTCAAACTCAGAGCCAACAGAAGATGATGGTTGGGTACCACTTGAGAGAATCATCACCAACAGTCCAGAAGTGACATCTGGGAGGTCATCACATCAAAGAACCAAGAGATCCATCATCCATGACAACTTGAAGAAAATGGTCCATCATACACAGCTGAGTGTTTCATACTCAGACTTGAGTTCATCAAGCAGTCCAGACATTGATTCAATATCTGATGTGGGTATTGGAACCAGCCAAACAACACCACAGCCGCCACGGCTTGCAGCTTGAGTATATCAGTGGCGCAGATGTGTGATTGCCCAACTTCTCATTTCATCCTTGATATCCCTTTCTCTTAGTCTGCTTTGTGCAGCGAGCGCTCTGTTTCCTCTGATCTTCTGGAGTTGCAGGTCAATGAAGCTTTCTCCAAGTTCATTCTTGGCCCATCCATCTCCCCCATGTGTAATATCATCAACACTTTCCTCTGCTGTGAACTCACCAGGTCTTGGGTCCCATGACATTTCGAATGTTCTTTGATAGAGTCTTTCAACAACAGGGTCTGTGTTTATCTTTAACAGTCTGTGTAGTTTTTGATCATTAGATGTGAGTTGTGAACCACTTGCCGTTCTCCTGTGCTCTTTGGAACCTGAATGATCAGTTGCATGTGAACCAGTATCGGCAATTGAGTCACCCAGCACAGTTCCCAGACCTCTTGAGCGTAGTGGTGGCACAATGATGTCTTTTTGGTCTCCTTTGATCAAAGTCATGCCAATCTCCATGGATAACACAGCGTTGACTTTGGAGTCCTTTAGGAGATACCGCACAGGGGTAGTGCCCTCTGCGCCACAGAACTCAGCCAAGTTCAGGCTCACTCTTCCAAGCAATGTCTTCTCGGTTCTTGCCGGTGTGAGTTCATCTGCAACTGAGTTAGCAGCGTTTGATAGCTGTTTCAAATGAGGTGGGAGGTCCTGTGATGATCCACTGCCTCTATGGTGGTGATGGTGGTGCCTTACAACTGCGTGGACTTCAAACTCGAGCAGTTTCTCCTGGAGCATCCCGGAGGAGCTTGTGGAGAGCCTCACGACAACCTCCTCTGCGTGTTTCCATACACACCGGTAGTTCCTGATGTGTGCTGGAGGGGTACGCCCTCTGATGGTGGGGAGAGTGTTGGCCACGCGCCATTGGACGTAGCAATGCCCCTGCGGCTTGGGCACGTTGGAGAGCTCCGTGACGACGAGCGTGAGCAGGTACTTCGGACGTGCCATTGGATGGTGCTGTGGGAGGAATATGGATATGAGACAGGTGTCCAGGATGGTTGTTTTGGCCCTGTTTGTTGGTGTTGATGTTTGGCATGAAAGACTAGAAGGCCGGCCCCACATGCCCGAAAGCCGAGCTGACCGAATCTGCGCGCGACTGTCTGAGCTTCCACGATCCACAGCCGTTTGCCAGCACGAGCTCTGTGGAGATTGTGGGTTGCACAGTGGGTGGGGAGTAAATATTGGCTCAATTGCTGGCAGTTTCCTCCTTCATAACACCCACTGAACCACCCGAACTGTCTGCCCCACCCACCCATCGGCCGCTCCCACTGCTCCTCCGCCTGGCCCACATTCCGCTCCACGACTCCACGGCCCACATACCCCATCTCCAGGATTCTGCCTGCCCACCGCGTTTGCAGTTTGCACGACACGAGCCTGCACTCGGATTCAGGAACAAACTGAGAGTCACCTAGTCCATCTCTGGCCTTCTGGCTTTGTCACTTGCTCACTAATCCCCCCCTCCCAGGCTTACAAAGAGGGCACAATACGCACAATGGACAGCGACCTCTTCAGCAGGACGCCCATCAGGCAGTACGCAGAGCCCTTCCTCCACAGGGACTCCACCTCCTCTGCACACTCCGCCTACTCCGCCAACTCGTTCCCCACGTACGGGCTCATCAAGGTGTCCAACTCGGACCAGGGCTCCAGCTGCGATTCCTTCTCCCTCGTCTCTCCACAGGGCTCAGCCTACTTGAACAGCAACGAGATCAGGATCATGGGGTCCCCGGGGAACAGAACCTCCCTGGCCGCAAACATCTCCACGTCCAAAACGCTGGACCCCTTCACAGACGAGTTCGACGTTGCTACAGAGCCACCGAGGACACCGCTAGCTGGTTCCACAGAGCTGTTTGGGGAACCACTGGACCCACAGAAGACGGCGACGGTGGACATTCCTCATGTGCTCCCACTGATGCTGCCCATAAACGAGGATCCCCGTGCCATTTCGTTACCGAACTCCTCTTTCGAAAGAGTCCATTTCATACTCAACAAGGTGGTCGATTCACTCCACTCAGACCAGGGAGTCCTGCTAAACGACCGAGTGTTCTTGAACAAGAAGCTGTTCACGCAGGGGAATGGAGTCCCCAATGGGAGTGTCAAGATTGGTATCATCCAAGAGATAACGACACTGTTGCACAAGTTTGTCGAAGGTGATGATATGGAGGCCACAGTGAGTGAAGTCGATGCCACTTTCCATTACTACGATAAGCTCATGGATGCATTTGACGTGTTTGCAGAGAACTCCATTGGCACAAACCTCGTCCTGTCACCAACGAGTAGAGCGGAACAGCACGAATCCATCCCTACAGCCTCAACACCTGAGCAATCCAACCGTTTATCGACCCAGTCATCCAAAGCAAACAGAAACTCATTCATGTTATTCGATAAGTTCAAGGCAAAGAAGGGAAAGAGAAGAAGCACACTATCACTAGATCCACAAACAGCAGGATCCTCTGCATCATCGTCTGCAAAGCCATTGAGTCGTCAACCATCACGAGACCCAATAGCAGACACGATGTCCACACTAACTACACCATCACATTCAAGATCGATAAGTATCTCCACGACAGCATCTGCAAGGTCCCAACGTGATCTGTGCCCCTTGACGGACTACATGAACTTACTCCAATCCTTAAACACAGCCACGAATGCAGCATACAACAAATTCGGGGCAACATTGTCACGTAACGAACCATTGGAAAGGGTGATACAATTCATGGACACACACGTCATGGTGTTCATCTTAAAAGACATAACTCGTCTCGCTGATGCATTCATGAAGAGCATGATTGATGAGTACTGTTAAGAATATGGCGGGCGCAATTGCTTAATTTGACATTGAAAAAAGTAAAAAAACAAATTAGTACATAGATTTTTTTGATCAATATGAGACAGTATTAATATGTGATCACCTGTATGGGGGTTTTGCAAAGTCCCCTTAGGAGTTTCAGACCAAGCCTGGAGCGGTGAAGATACCAGTATCCTCATCATCAATCTCCACAATGGCAAGAGTAGTGGTTGGTGCAAAGTACCGTAAGGCAGCTTCTGGTTCCAATGGGAAGCCTCTCTTATCTGCAGCTCTTCTGACAACGTGTCTTCCTGCTGAAATAACGTCAGATACAAGCAATGGTGAAGCCCCAGGATAATCTTCCCAATGCACAGTGACTGAAGACGCATACGTTCTGGTAACGTTATCGCCGCCTGCAAGTGGAACAAACGACAGTGTGAAAATGGTAGTGTACGTGATTGAGCCTGAAGCTGGTGGAGAATCAACCAATGCACCTCCAAAGGAAATAGACAAGGTGTCATTGGTACGAAGAGCAGTGTTTGGGATTGCAGTCAACGTGTTGGCATCTGTGGTGAGGAGTCCGTTGAAAGTACCACCGTTCAGGGTTGCTGTTGGGTCAATCACCCAGTATCCATATCCTGTAGCAATGACATTTGCTAGGGCATAGTTTGTGGAACCATCGTATAAGGAGTTGGACCCTGTGAAAGTTATCTGGAGGGAAGTTCCATCAAATGAAGAAGATGCTGGGGACTGGGCATGAACCAGAGCCAGCAGAGATGCCACTAAGCATAGAGTGAGCTGTCTGAACATCATCTTTTTTTTTCGTTCCTTAAGACTTGTAGCTTGTATGATTGATTATTGCCTTTGATTTTGTCTATCAGGATACGGGATTGGTGTTTATATAAACACCCCAAATCACAGCGAAGTTGCCGCGGAACAGCGTCTAGTTCCATAGCCTTCGAGAAACCTTCACTCATAGCAATACTAACGTTTGGTTGCCTGTGACATGTGTTAACCATATATACCCATCACTAGTGCCTTTTGCCCTATTGGAGACACAACAATGCCATATGTAATAGTCCGTGCATAAATCATAGTTTATACCGTTGTGCGTTGTGATGCGATGTGATGCACATGCTCCCAGCACACACTAGTGTATGCCTTCTGTTTAAAGGATAGGGTGTACTTCTGGAAGTGGAATTGGAACCCTGTTTTGTAGTTTACGGCTTAGAACTACCAATTCAGTCATATAAACGGCGTAACAGTTGACGCTTGTGGATGGGGGTAGGTAGGTGGATAGAGTTATGCTTTGTCATGAGATGGAACGAAACGGGGTCTTGGATGTCTTGAGGTGGAGGTGGAGTATGGACACCTCTTCTATCCATGGAACTATGTCCAAGTTCGTATTGGGGGTGTTCAAGAATCAATCCAATGCATGCACCCCAGTGGTCACGTTTGCGATAAGGCACGAGGAAGTGGGAGCAGAGATGTAGATGATGCTAGATGTCTAACGGCAGAGATAGCGATGCCGCAAAGCACAGATGACAAAAACACTACTTGAACTTCCAGAGTTGCTGAACAGGTAATTTTAGAAGCCGTTTACCCACTGTGCCCAAAGTAGCAGTTCTGCTGATGAATTGGGTGAATTGGGTGCAGTTTGGTGAACCTTGGAGGTTGGGAACCGAGTCTTTTCAGTGGGTGGTTGAACTCTGTGGATCTATCAGACTTCCCTATCCGGGTGGTTGCGCAAAAACTTGGGGTAGGTTTAGTTTTCGCAAGTTTGGCGAGAAATGGCAAGAAGTGGCGCGATAGTGGAGATTGAAGCTTTCCGGTTTTGGATTTGGGTAGAGATGTTTTCGCAACTGATCAACACTTCCTAGAGTGAAGAGACACGGAACAGTCAAGCACACACCAGAGCTACAAAGTTCGGGGGGAAAAGGACATAAGTAAGCATCCAGAAGAGGATAATATCCACCAAAGTTTCAAGTGATCAAATCACCGAACAGTACCAGAATTTAATTAAACAAACCATGGCGGAGATTAACGGCACCACAGAGAGCGCGAAACCGAGTGGAGCATCAAACTCCTTAGCAAATGGAACCCACACACAACATCTTCTCCACAATTCCACAGCAACGAAACCCCTGTGCTTACAGAGAATCTCACAATTAACAGACGGAATGGCACCGTGTGATATCAGCGTGCGGGTTGATGGGCTCAAGGGAAACACAGTGCAAGGAACACTGGATGTTGTTGTGCGGTCACAGGTGACGCTCTCACGGATAACAGTGGCACTCAAGGGCACCTCCAGGTCCGTCCTTAAGATGAAAGGGCAACAGAGTCAGAAGCATGTTACAATGTCAGAAGAACACGTGATAGTGAACGACTCCGTGTCGGTGTCGCCTCCCTTCACAGAGATATCCACGGGACAGTACGCCTTCCCCTTTTCCTTCTCCCTCCCGGCTGCCACACAGTGCAAGCCATCCACATCACAATTCCATATACATGGCCCTCTACCCCCTTCATACGCTACAGAGAATTTACAGATCCAGTATAAACTCACAGTGTCACTACATCTTAAGAGAAATGCACTGTTCAAGTCCAAGCTGTCCAAATCACTAATCATCCCACTGAGTCCACCACAGACTGTGCCGGAAAACATGACCAAATCCACACTCATCCAACGGAAATTCATGGTGCAGCAAGTACAAGACCCACCAAAATCATTCATTGCATTCCTGATCCAGGGTGAAGACCCACCAAAACCTGATTTACCAGTGATTTTGGAGATGCGTTCACCAGGGGTCGTACAACTTGGTGGCTCGTTGCCCATTGATCTCTCATTTGTGTCAAAGTCTAAAAAGAGGTTGTTCCTGCAGAGGATAAAGATATACATATGCTGTCATATGAAAGTGTCGGCGGAAGGTGTGAAAACGGCAAAGGCAACAACAATATCGTTGTGTGATCAGCTCTGTACTGAGAAGTTGGTTTTCCAAGATGGAAGGGTAATAGTGCCCAAGCATCTATACGATTCTGTCATTGCTGGGATGTCCAAGAGCTTCAAAGTGTGTAATGGAGAGATCAGATATGAACTGGTGGCTGAACTGGAAGTTGTGGGTGCACTCTCTTTGACTTCTATCGAGGTCTCTGTTTCAAAACCTATTATGTTGGTGGAACATGACCTGCCAAGTTATGAGGAGATTATGGGGCCACAGATGACGACTTCTGGAATTGTGAAAGAGTCACAGTGAACTGTGTATGCAGTTTTGATGATAAATGTGGATGATTAATGACCGTAACAGTAAGATGTGCCATGCCAGTAGTGTTTTCCGTGGGTCCCATAGCTATACGAATGAGGCGTATAATGTACGACACTCATAGATCACTAAAATTCAGAAATTCCCCCATTTGAAATCCAGCCCCAAATTCCCTAATGGTGCACTTTCCACACCGAAAAGATTAAAACCGTTGGGGATCAATTGCATAGAACAAGTGCAGCGGAAGCGAGGCTCCGATCTGCATGATGCAACTAATTTATTTCCGGATCGGGGCGACAATGGGCCCGTTTGACACATCAGGGACAGACGACAGACGTCTTTGTTTCATGATATTCCACAATTTAACGGATTGGAGGTGTATAAATTGGACTGCAGATCCCTCCTTTGTTGTTTCAGTGTCCATTGTTCTATCCCAATTTTAAAAAAGAATCCCACCAAGGAAAAAGGATCAACCAAAGAAGACCACAATGCTCTTCTCCACACTCGTTACATTGGCACTTGCCCTCCCATCAGCATTGGCTTATCCAATTCTCAACACCACAGTTGCCACTGCACCAACTGCCACTGAGATATTACTGACTGTGGAGTCCACTGGAGAGGCTTCCTTTGAGCTGCCTGAGTACCTCCCATTCCCAAAAGATGCCGTTGCAGGTTATGCCACATTGGATAAGGACGTGATGCCGTTCTACTACGAAGGCTCCGTATTTCTGATCAACACCACAATTGCAGAGTCAGATGAGGTGAATGGGTTACAAAAGCGTAAATGGAGAGGGCCTGGTAAAATTTTCTGTAACAAGCCAATTGGTAAGCGTTCAGCTCTTATGACCTTTAATGGGAACAGGTATGTCTACACGCCAAATTATCAGTGTCCATAGAGATAAAAAAATACATCAAGCACCGTGGATGTTTTGGGAGACAAACTTACAGGAATGTCGAATGTACACGTAGCAAAAGGATTATGATAAATAGTTACGAGCAGTACTTATGAAGAGTGCTGAATAAATAGAGATGTCGTTCTCGGCAGAGCTGTGCGAAAGCTCGAAGCACAGAACAGATGTACAGGCCATCCAACTCAGAAGGCACTTGAGTATTCCTGTTTGAGTCTGTCTGCAACATATTTGATGAAATCCTCTGTGGTGACATAGGATGATCTGTCAGTCTTACCTTCAGCAAGAGCCAAGTCCTTAGTCATCTTCCCGTCAACCTGGACGGTATCGATGGTAGCCTTCTCCAGCAATTCACCAAACTTGACCACATCAGGAGTGTTATCAAGCTTACCTCTCTGAATGATACCTTGAGTCCATGCAAAGATCGATGCAATGGAGTTTGTGGATGTCTCTTTGCCCTGTTGATGTTGTCTGTAGTGTCTTGTCACTGTTCCATGTGCAGCTTCAGCCTCGAATGCCTTACCATCTGGAGTGACCAAGACAGAGGTCATCAAACCAAGAGATCCAAATCCTTGAGCCACGATATCAGATTGGACATCACCATCATAGTTCTTCATGGCGATGATGTAACCACCTCTAGACTTGAGCATCTGAGCAACCATGTCATCAATCAAACGGTGTTCAAACCAGATTCCCTTGTTATCCATCAGCTTCTTGTACTTCTTATCGTACATCTCTTCAAAGATGTCTTTGAAACGACCATCATACTTCTTCAAGATTGTGTTCTTCGTAGTGGAGTACAAGTTCAAGCCTCTCTCAAGGGCAAGGTTGAAAGAAGCCTCGGCAAAGGCAGTGATGGACTCGTCAGTGTTGTACATGGACAAGGCGACACCAGCACCTGGGAAGTCATACACTGGCCATTCAAGCGTCTTAGATCCATCCGTTGGCTCAAACACGAGCTTGAGTCCACCAGCAGATGGAATAATCACATCGGTGGCTCTGTACTGGTCACCAAAGGCGTGACGACCAATGATGATAGGCTTCTCCCACTGTGGCACGATCCTTGGGATTCTTGGGATCACAATAGGTTCTCTGAACACGGTACCACCAAGGATGTTTCTAATCGTTCCATTTGGGGACTTCCACATCTTCTTGAGCTTGAACTCCTCGACACGCGCCTCGTCTGGGGTGATGGTGGCACACTTGACAGCGACACCGTGCTTCAAAGTGGCCTCTGCGGACTCCACGGTGACCTTGTCGTCTGTCAGGTCACGGTTCTCCATGCCCAGGTCGTAGTACTCGAGCTTCACGTCCAGGTAGGGCAGAATCAGCTCTGAGCGGATCAAGTGCCAGATGATTCTGGTCATCTCGTCGCCGTCCATCTCCACGATGGGGGTCTTGACTTTGATCTTGGAGGACATCGTTTGGTGCTTTGGTGCTTTGGTGTTCCTTGGAGTGTGCTGTATATATAATGTACTAACCAGTGACTGAGAGAGTAGGAGTAAGTGTGAAGAAGTGCAAAAAGGCGGGGGCACACAGCTTATATAGAGAAACTACGAAGTCCACGGGCTAGCTAGCCCCACACTTGATAATCCGGAGAAGCTGCTGGATCGAGAGCTGCTGCGTTGTTGCGCCCGGAGTCAGTTCTGGGGGAGCAGTCCGGGGTAGCGCTCGCTTGCGCTCTGGGGGAGTTTAGTGTGTAGTACTTGTCTTTGAATTCACTATTATTTGGTTTTGTGATGATTGATGGAATAGATGTTATAGCACATTAAATGTGTGAATTACCCCAAAAACCACCCCTTAACTGCCAAATTTGGTGCCGAAACTGCTCCCTCCGCAAGACCGCAGCACTTCGCTCCCGACATCGCACTGACAGGTCACGTGACTTCCCCGGGGGGCACCCCTGCGTTTCACAGCCGCGGACTTTCTCGGGATTCCAAAACGCGGTGTCCTACTCTCTTCTCCGTTTGCTCTCTTCTTCTCCGTGTTGCTCCGAGCACCGCCTGGTCCAACGGAAGACTCCGAGAGAGGCCCACAAAGATCACCATTCTGTATATCTTCTCTGCCGATGATCAACTAGCAAGCTGGAGCTACTGTCTACACCTGCACGTATCCCGTACGTCTCTTGTATATTAGTGGTCTGTGAAAGGTGGGTGTGGGTGATTAAAAATTAAATACAGAGGTCCTTTGTGGGCCTCTCAACTATCCTGGAGGAATGGGATATCACCAAACATGTCATATGGAGAAGGATCACCAATTAACTTCTCGAGGTCTGCAGCTCCCCATAGTCCATAGTCATACAACTCGTACGACTCTGTACCTTGCTGTCTTCCAGCACCACTCTTAGGCACATTCTCAGTATGACCATTGGTGTAGTGATCATCATCTCCCACAACACTCTCACTCAATGGGTTAGATTCGTCCTGAACGTGTAGATTGGTTGTAGTGTTGTCTGCCATCCATTGGAACCAATGACGGTCTGCCTCAATGTTACTTGGAACGTTCTGATTCATGTGGAACCCATTCAATGGAGGGGTTGAGCTCTCTGCACTGATTTCAGATGGTGCTGAGTTCACATCGTTGTTCAAGATGTTATGCTGTAGTGGGAATGCCGGTGGTGCTTGTGTGACTTTCTTCGAACGTGTGTTCAAACGTTTCAACACTGGTTCTTCAAACTTCTTGGATGTCACAAGGTGAACGAGTTGGTTCAATTGGAATACTGACATTTGTGCAATCTCATTCTCATCTGGAATGGCTTTGAAGTGGTTGAAGTAGTCTCCAAGGTTTGCCTCAATACACTCTTTGTTCATCTCACTTGACTTATCCCAAATGTTGTTGTCCTGGTCTGTGAGAAGCTTATGCAAGTATGCCATACCTTTAAATGTCTTCCATGCATGGTAGTACATTGAACTCAACGACTGGAAACTGTCACGGACAAGGGTGTAACTCTCCAAGAATCCAGCATGGATTTGGTTGACAATCTCCATGTGTTCAAAGTTTGGATAGTTGTACTTAATATCCAGAGTTCTCGAGATGAATGATACCAACAGCTGTGACAATTTGTGAAGACATGTCAAGAGGGATGGAACCAGGAGAAGTTGTGAACTTGGTCCAAAGTGTGTCTCAAAGTAATCAGTCTTACCATTGTTGATGGTCAAGAGGAAGTATGAGAGTGGGATCAGTTCCATGTTGATCATAACCATCTTCTTCAAAATGTGGAAGTCTGGGTTGTTCAAGTAGATGTGGTAGTAGATAGAGTACAATGCAGTCTTCAACTCCAAATAGTTCTTCAACTTGTAAATCTTCTCTGATGCCTCTGCAACGGTCTTATGTGGATGGTCCAAGATGGCTTCAATCGAGGTGAAGTTGGCTTCGAGATATATATCCAATTTGGAGATCTTGATCATAAGATCACGAACTCTCACTGGGGTATGGATGTTCAAGATATCTCTCAAGATTGGTCTCACAATCTTGTTGATCTCATCTGATCTCTTGAATGCCTCCGATGATGCCTTCATCACATCTGTAGATCCATACTTCAACGAGTTTGACCATAGTGGTAACTTTGTGTCATATGAGTTCTCATCAACGAGAATTGGGTTTCCTCTAGTCATACTCTGAAGCAAATCAAGAGTCACAATTTCATGCCAGATGAATCTCCACAAGTTGGCAAGTCTCTCATTACCTTTAAAGATTGCAACGTTACCAATATCTCTGTTCAATCCAATAGAGTTGGCCATTTGAAGAAGCATACCCAAGAACACTTCACTGTCACCACCGTCACTGCCATCACCATCATCTGGGGCAAGCTTATGGTAGTATCTCATGAACAGACAACATTGAAGCAATGGCACAGCGGAACGTCTCATGAGACGGAACTGATTGATACACATCTGTGCAACGTTAGCTGCATTGTTTCCAATTGGGTTTGCCAGTAGTAACTTCTCCTCCTCTGTGTTGTTACTCTTCTTGATGATGGCAAGGTATGACATTCTGAGGATGAGTAAAAGAGATGCAATGTGTGCAAAGTCAAATCTTCTCTTGATCTTCAATGGTGGAGTTGGTCTGTCATCATAGCATTTTGGTCCAATGATCTCTGCAAGTTTCTCCTCGAGGAATTTCTCATTGATGAAGGGCATGAACACTGCAAGTGGATCATGGAAGAATCTGTCAAATAGAGTCCAAAGAATCTTTTGGTTTGGAAGTGTCTCTGTGATCTTTCTGATGGTTTCAGATTCATAGTTGATCTTCATTGGTCCTGAGTCAACTTGTGTGTCTCTTCTATCTGACATTCCTTTCACTTGGTCCAATGCCTCATTTTCAAGAAGTCTTCTCTTAAATGCTTCATCCGTGGCTGGGTTCTGCGCCTCCTCTTTATCAATGATGATCTGATTCACAAGGGTCTCAGGATCCGTTTCCTTTGGTTTTGAAGGATCACTTCCTAGCTTCGGTACTGTCTTGGTCTTGAGAGAGCCCGCCTTGGCTGGATTCTGGAAACTCCCCTTCTCCTTTCTGATTTTCAACAGTGTCACTGTCAAGAATGGATCCCTCTTGATGATTGAGGCAGATGATAATGGACCAGAAGCAACAAGTCTTCCTGCACGCATGAAAACTGGTTCATTGTAGTCATAGAAAGTCATGACATCTCCCAATGCCTGAGATGCTATTGATGAAGGTGATTGTGGGATGGATGAAAGATCAGGAAGACCTCTTATACGTGACTCATTGTACTCCATTCTCGGTGGGACGTATGGCTGGGGCTGTTGACGTGATACGGACTGTGGGTAGTCCATGTATGGCAGTCCACCATATATTTGCTGTTGGGAGTAGACGTTGTGATATTGTGTAGGTGGGTTCAAGAGTCTGTCGAAGTGTTGTTGCCTGTTATCATCCTTTGGTGCAGGTTGGTCCTGTTGTTGTTGTTGTGATTGTGGAGGAGGTAGAACACGTTCAGATTGAGCCATGGGTTGTTGTCCCTGTTGATTAAATGGCATGAACTGATGCTGCTGCTGCTGCTGTTGTTGTTGGCTAGGTCTCCGGGGTGCTTGCTTCTGTTGTTGTGACTGTTGTTGATGCTGCTGCTGGGGCACCTGGGGATGAGCACTAAACGTAGGAGTAGAGCCTGGCAATGGCTCGGCTGATGAGACCGAGGTGATGGAACCTCTGCTCTTCTTTGACTTTCCCGTGGAGTTAGTCGCTGTGCTCAGGCTGATGCGGGCCATTGGCACCATGGCGGCTCTGCTGTAGTCGTCTGTGAGTGCCGTAACGTCCTCGTCCCAGGATGGCTCCTGGTATTGGCACTCTGTGGGCTTCCCGGAGGCCAGACACACTTTGCAGTAGGGTCTCTCCTTGTCACACTGGACAAATGTTAGTATTCCGTCACTTTCTGGGAGTTTCCACCACGGCGGGTAGTGCCCTTGAAGGGGTGATACATACTTTGACCTTCTTCTTTCGACACTGTGCACATGCGCTGACGATTCTCTTGCGCTTCGTGGGCGGGCCTGAGGAGTTGTGGAAGGGGAGCATGGCGGCGGCTGGGTGTGCTCCTTGTAGTGGGGGTATCAACAGGCTCCTGGCGGGTAGCGCTGTGGTGGTTAGCGGTGTGTTTGTAGGTGGTTTTTGGTGCTGCCCAGTACCAGGATTCAGGAAGCACAATCAACAGCAGACAACGCTTCAACGCTTCCCCGAGTCTGATAAGGCGCCCACCAACAAAGAGAGAATCGTGATCACCGCCCCGGCGCCGCCCCGTCCCCCCCGCGAATCGAATCTTCGCGGAGTTGCTCAGTTCCCAGTTCCACCGCAATATTTTCGCGGAATTCGCGATTCAGAAATTCGCGGAAACCCGGTACGCGCACACTTAGCCGGCGGTAGGGCCTGGCCCGTTGCCCGGGATATTGCCAGCCTTCTGCCAGGACCAGTCAAAGAGGCTGCCTCCAAGCGAAACGGGAGGGAGCAGGCGAAAAGAAAACACGAAACATCAACACCTCTCCAGCTGCCCGCAGAGCCTGTCACCCGTCCACCCAGCATCACATCTCGTCCACCGTCAGACCAGCACAAAATCCAGTGCTCACACCGCATACTCCACACACGTGACACGTCTCCAGCGACAGCACACTTCCGCATCCCCCGATCCCACACAATGCGCTGGACAGGCGTACCGTTCCTGGCCCTGGCTCTACTGGGGCAGGCGTCTCTCGGTGCTGCCTTCGATCCGTTCGGTAAGTGTTGATTTAGCCTCTCACCAGGTTTATCTGCCCACATTGACCCTTGATCTGTTTACTAACACCTGTGTTTTCTAGGATGGTCCCCTACATACTTCACCGATGGAGAGAAGGTGAATCTCCTCGTCAACAGAGTCGAGTCCGATACCACACAGCTACCCTACGCGTACTACGATCTCCCCTTCACTTGTCCCCCAACACCGGAGTCACGACCATTGCATCTCTCGTTAAACGAGGTCATCAGAGGTGACAGAATATGGCAATCGGACTACAAGCTGAGTTTTGGAGTGGACGCGCCATGTCACAGATTGTGCGATAGAATAACGAAACCTGAAGGTTTGAGAAGAGCCGATGAGCTCATCAGAGGTGGATACGTTGTGGAGTGGCTCATTGATGATCTGCCTGGTGCTACTACGTTCACGAGCTCCACGGATAAGAAGAAGTACTACGCTGCTGGATTCCCATTGGGATTCGTGAGGGATGGAAGAACGTACATCCACAACCACGTTATGCTTGTGATTAGAACACACACGGAGAAGAACGGGAAGAAGACGATTGTGGGATTCGAGGTGTATCCAAAGAGTGTCAGTGATTTCCACTGTCCTGGTGCATCGAAAAACTTTGACAATTACTTGATCAATGTTGATTCTCAATCACAAGTCATCATCCCATTCACCTACGCCGTTTACTGGCGTGAAGAGGACAAGATCAGTTGGAGTGATAGATGGAACCTCTATTTCAAGAGTGAGGTCAACGATGATGGGATTCATTGGTTATCCTTGATCAACTCATTGGTGCTTGTTGCCTTCCTTTCTGCTGTTGTGGGTGTTGTGCTTCTTAGAACTTTGAGCCGTGATATCCAAACCTATAACAACAACATGGACATTGCCACCGAGGGTATCCCAATTGAGACTGACAAATCTGATTCTTTCACAAACTCTGGATGGAAGTTGATCTCAAATGATGCATTCAGATCACCGAAGTATCCATTGTTGCTCTCAATGGTGCTATCATCTGGTGTTCAAGTGTTCTTCACCATGATTGGAGTGTTGGTATTATCCACAACTGGTGTCTTGGGTCCAAATGTCAGAAACAGCGTGTTGAGTTCGTCTTTGTTCTTATTCATCGTTGGAGGTATGGCTGCTGGATACTCAGGTATCAGATTCTACAAGAACTTCACACAA
The DNA here is from genome assembly GCA_030563305.1 of Petasospora maesae. NCBI lineage: Eukaryota > Fungi > Ascomycota > Saccharomycetes > Phaffomycetales > Wickerhamomycetaceae > Petasospora > Petasospora maesae. Next base: position 240,349 of record JAKUBT010000010.1, read on the forward strand.
CAACAGCGGGTGAAATCGTTCAAGTATTCAATTATCTTTGGTGGAACATTACCATTCATCGTTCTCGTTGCAGTTTTGATCCTTAATTGTGTTGTTTGGGCCAAGGACTCCTCATACGCCTTGCCATTCGGCACTGTGGTTCTGCTTGTGGTGTTCTTCTTGGTGTTGGAGGTTCCAATCTCCATCATTGGTGGTATTTTGGGGAACCGTACCCCACCAGCCTCGATGACTGCCAATTTGAGCAAACCTGAGAAGTTGATTCCAAGACAACCAAAATTCACCTCGTATATCAACGTGATCCCAGCATTTGGATTGATTCCATTCGGTACTATCTATGTTGAATTGTTGTTTGTGTTCAGATCCGTTTGGTTGGAGAAGACCTCGTTCTACTACATGTATGGATTCCTTCTCTTCACCATTGTGCTCTTGAGTGTTGTGGTAATTGAGAGTGTTATCGTTGCAGTGTATCTCTCATTGATCTATGGAGATTGGAAATGGCAATGGAGATCCTTCTGGGTTGGATCCGCCGTGGCTTGGTACATTGAAATCTATTCAATTTACTATTTCTTCTCATACTTGAACGTGACTGATTTCTCATCAGTGGTTCTCTTCTTTGCATACACCACGATTCTTTCCATTCTTGTTGGATTGGCATTTGGTTCATTGGGTCTGTATGGTGCCTCGATGTTCATCTACAAGATCTATGGCTCCATCAAGTCGGATTGAACAATGACCCATATCCTATATCACCACACATCACGCACGGGTACATTCACGAATTTAATTCTACTACATTCAAACTGCATCAGAGATGAGGAAAAACTGCCAAATTGTTGAGTCATAGATATATCATCCATTTTGGTGCTTTGTCTTCCTTGGTCTATCCACACACATGTGAATAAAAGTCACATCACCTTTACACATATGTAGTGTCATCAGTGAGGACTACATTAAGTTGCAATTTTATGAAGATACAATGGTTCATTACTGTCGTACATCCATAAAACACCCATGTCATACCAGATTTCATTTCATTAGAGTTGTCAATGAGAGAGCTATGACTGTTGTTGGGCAGTCTGCTGTGGTTGTGGTTGTGACTGGTTTTCGCCATTGTTATTGTTATTGTTGTAGCGGCGGTTGTTGTTGAATCCACCACGGCTGTTGTTACCATTGTTATAACGGTTGTTATTGTTGTTGTTGTAGCCTCTGTTTCCCTGGTTCTGGTAATTTCTGTTGTTATTGTTGTTGTTGTTGTATCTTCTGTCGTTGTTGCCGTACCCACCACGGTTGTTGTTATTGTTATCGTTGTTTCTGTTTCTGTTCTTCTGCTCTTGGTTCTGCATGTTACGCTGTTTCACCTCTGGGATGATCTGCTGTGGGAGTCTGAGGTACTTGATGTCTCTTCCTTTGATGAAGATCTCTGGCATCTTGAGGAACGATTCGCCGTCTGCACTTGTCTCGATAACGTCCTGCAGTGTCACGTTCATCCAGTTGTCCACCTCGATGAGTATACCATTGATGGTCTCGCCGGACTTGAGTTCCACCAGGAAGGGTTGGCCCTTGGATGCTGTGAGGAGATAGATTGGGAGCTGTGGTCTTGTTAGTACATGATGCGTTTGAGACTGTGCAAGAGGACAAGGACGTATCACCGTGGCGAGCCTTCAGGGGCAGCATCCACAGCGCACGCGCACCAGCCAGTGTGAGCATCTTACCATTAAAGAGAAGTGTGGGGAATGTCTGTGTGTGGTTGTGGTTGTGGAGGTGTTGCGCTGTTCCCTCCTTGTTGTACCTTCTGGAGCCGGTCGTCGATGTTTTCCTCGGCTGGAGAAGCTAGCTGGTCAACTCAACCATCCCAAAAACTCTGCCAAAATGTCCGAATGCGGAAGTTTCCGTTTTCAAAAAATGTAACTACTTTTTCTCCACACACCCCCCCCCCTTCTCAGATTCTCCCGCTTATAACATGGCACTGGGGGGCTCTTCATAAAGTTCTCAGCTGGTATTCCTATACAGTGCATATTGAATTAGGGAATTTTTAGTTTTACAATGTATGGCTGATTGTAGTGTCTGAACAATTGATGCTTCTTGGCTCGAAGTAAAAGCTTTCGAGGGGATGTATATATAGGCCCCACCGGGTAGAAAATCCGCACTCCCATAGTAACTTCTGGCCTTATTCTTTAAACATCATCATATCCACGCAGCACCAGTATTTTTCAACCTTTCTGGGTGATATAAATACATTAATTATTAAACAATCAATTAATGGAATTATAAGGTTCATTAGCGCTCAGAGACTCCTTAATCTGCCTTTATAGTGTGTTCAAAATCGCAGCATTATCTATCCATCCTATCTTCGTTCATTTTGCTAAGTAGACAAACTGGATGCGGGCAACGGGCACACACTACACTATGGAGCAGAAGGCCCAATTGTTCGTCGTGTGAGTTCTAGTTAGTGCCAGGAGCTCAATTCAGTCTTGGAGCGCACAGAATTCTTCTTGAGAGGTCCGAGAGCTGGAAGTTGTAGCAACATATCTAGGTAAAGATCACGTGACCACTTAACCATCAACTACAGCCACTAGTGTACACTCACTACAAGCGCATCAAGCACCACCCTTACTGGGACTCCATAAGCTGAGAGCTCAATTGGAAACTAATGGAGTGTTATAGCACACACCATAGCACTACATTGTAAACACACTGGCATATGGAGTGTAGTCCCCGTATGTGCCACTCTTCTCACACACTCCCAATGCGAACATTACCCATAGTTAACCTGGTTACCCGGCCAGGAATCAGCGAAAGTTCAAAGCGCGCACACCACCGCGGACGGCCGGCCAGACGCGCATACTCGCCTCCATCGCCGGAACAATACAACGACAGGACAGGTTATAACCTGTAACACAGCACCCAGCACCGCCCGGAAACCAGCAGCAACGGGGTCCTCCACCTAGCACTGCCTCACCCTCTTGTGTCCTCCCAGCACACACACCAACAGCGAGTTCGTCTGCGCTTGCCTCCTCTCTTCTCTCTTCTGCTCGTCTCGTCTCCTGCTTCAACGCGTCGTGAGGCCTTTCAAGCTCCAGCTTTTCTGTCAACACTCGCCATTGCGCCCTCCCACGCACATTCTGGCTTTCACCTTACAAAAACATTGGTTTGAATCTTCCTCCAACCGCTCTCACGCACACATCTTGTACACAGACACACCAGCTGCGGTCTCTTCACCCCACCGTTGAGTATAGCATCCCGCAATGTCAAAGTCACAGGCCAACCGCAACACCGACAAGCCACACGCACACCAGCGTACTAACTCCAAGGGCTCAAACCGCCGTATGAGCAATGGAGACAAGCCTAAGACTGGCTCTGCAGCTAATGGCGGCGCCAATTCCCCGATTGACACAGAGGCGTTGCAAGACGAGGCATTCCAGAGCCACCAGATGGACCGTGTCATGTACTTGATCATGAACTCCATGGGCGCTCAAATCAACATCTCGACCAACTCAGGCGGCTCAATCACGGGAACATTGGAAAACATTGATCCAAAGACCTTCCAAATTGTGCTGAAGACCAATGGAGATATCGTTCCAGTGAACTTTGATGATGTCACTGATTTCGAGCTGGTGAACATTGACCTCTTCACCAATGGATACACTAAGAACTCTGGTAACTTCAAGACCGACACTGATATCTCTACTTCCAAAACTGGCCAGCGTCGTCAGGAAATCGAGAGATGGGTTCCAGATACAGATGCCGCCGGTGTCTCCCTCGAGGAGATGAGTCTTGACGATACCCCAACAGCCAAGTGGGATCAGTTTGAGACTAACAAGGCCAAGTTCGGTATCGAGTCAGAGTACGATGAGCACTACTACACTACCAGGATCAACAAGAATGACCCTGAGTACGCCGCAAGACTCAAAGAGGCTGACAGACTCGCCAGAGAGATTGAAAAAGGTGTCACTAATAATGCACACATGGCTGAGGAGCGCGGTCTCAAGTTTGATGACAGTGGACTTGATGAAGAAGACAAGTATTCTGGTGTCTCTCGTAAACCAGCTGACTCGAAGAGTGATGCATTGTTTGCCTCTTTGATTGGTAAGGGCCAGGATGGGAAGAGCATGTCATTTGGAGTTGATGAGAAGACCAAGTACGTTCCTCCAAGTCAGAGAAACAGAATCCAAAACATTGATCCAGCAATCATTTCTGCCACAACTCGTACAAGCTCCAAGAAGCCTGTTCCTGTGAACACATCTCTCCCACCAAAGCCGGTGCTTCCTCAACAAGCTACCTTGGACAAGAAGAAGGCAATTGAGAATGTCAAGAAGTTGAATGCATTGAACGAAATCAACTCATTGAAGGAGTTCTCTCAGAATTTCAAGATCCCAGCTAAGTTCCCTGAAGACCTTTTGCCAATCGTCACAAAGGACAAGCACAAGCAGGAGGAGATTGTCAAAAAGGCTGATGCTGATTCTGCAAAGGTTTCTCCAAAGGCAGGTACTGCACATCCAAAGGAACCATCACCACAAACCCAGCAGTCGGTAAAGCCAACTGACACTGGAAACTCCACAGAGAATGCAGCACCAGTAAAGAAGTCATCAGTATCATCGGCGTCAAGCTCTACTTCTGTCTCTGCTTCTGCTTCCCAATCCACAACATCTACGAAGAAGAATGACGTTTCAAAGCACAAACTCAATCCAAAGGCTGCTGTGTTTACGCCGTCAGGGTTTGCTAGTCCAGGTTCAGGTGTTGCAAGTCCACATATCCAGAGAGCTTCACCAAGGTTGCAAAATTCTGGAAACCAACAAAGCCCATACAACAGACCAATGAAGAGACAAGCTGGCAATGTGTTCTTCACACCTGACCGAGCCCCATCTGCAGAGCACAAGAGGAAGAACTTGGGTGATGATTTTAACTTCTTCAAGGGATGTTATAAGGAGTACAAGGCATCAGCTAATCCAGCACCAACGTTCACATTGGAGAACCCATTCACCACACCTCCAACATGGAGCAAAATTGGTCTAGAGGATCAAGAAAGATCATACAAGACCTTATTCCCAGATCCATCCAAAATTGCTCCTGTTCAACAACCATACATGTCTCAATACCAACCAATGCCAATGGTACAACCACCACAGATGTTCTATGGAGGTCCACAATTCCAACCAATGCGTATGTCTCCACAACAGGGACATCCACAACCTCATCCAGATCCAAACTTCCAGAGAATGCAGCCAATGTACATGCAGCCTGGTATGCCTATGAACCCTGGACCTATGCCATATGGGAGATTTGGAGCATATCCACCACCACCACCACCTCCGGGTGTGGGGCCAATGCCTGGGATGATGCCACATGGGGGACGAATGCATAATGGTCATTAGATGATGGGTCATAATTGCTCATGTATATGATACGAGAAAAAAAAAAAGAGAAGATGATGATGAAAGATGAAAGACGAAAGAACGAAAGATAGTAAGAAAAAATGAATGATTACGTGAAAAATGATTGATCCATTTAAACAAAGGTCGTTACAATTTGTAGATTAAGCCACAAACATGCTAAGATTATTCTATACTCTTAGAACTTGGTGAACTTGGTGGCCATCTCAACTGCAGCGGCACCCCAATCTTCTCCATGGTTGTGCAAGCCTGGCTTCAAGCCTGCTCTAACCTCAGCCTGCTCCTCAGTCAACACCGTGAGCACACCAAAGATCACTGGGATGTTCAGCGACTCGTTAAGTCTCATAAGTGCCTGTGTTGTAGAATCACAGATGTACTCAAAGTGCATTGTTGAGCCCTTGATCAAGACACCGATTGGAATCACAGCATCGATAGTGACACCCTGTGTCTTCTTCATCTTCTCAACGTATTGCTTTGTGGCGAATGGCAACTCGAACGAACCAGGGACGGTCTCAACGAAGATGTTCTCCTCTTTCACTCCCAACTCCAACATTCTCTTGATGGCACCATCGACCAAGGCCTTGATGATTGTAGAGTTCCAACGGGCGTGGATGATGGCCACTTTCAGATCAGAACCATCGTACTGCTGGTCAATCTCGCCCAATCCCTTAACGGCCATTTTTTTGTTGTGTATGTGCTTGGTGTGTTCGGTGTGTGAGGATGCTCCTTGTGGTGGAATTTGCAACTCTTAAAGCGTTGGGACTCGGGAGTGCTTGTAATAAAAGCCACCACTTATTTGTCATGCTTATGGCTCGACGAACAATCGGGGAACGGAGCGGTTTTACGCGAGTTGGCGGTTGGCCGGGGTCGTGGCCGTACCGAAAATTTTCAAATTTTGATTACGTCACGGGGAAATCCGTGAAAATTTCAAAATCGGAAAACGCTTCTATGGCCAAGCTGGTAAGGCGCTACACTAGTAATGTAGCGATCCTGAGTTCGACTCTCAGTGGAAGCATTCCTTTTTCTTACTGCTGTTAGGGGTTCCCGTTCGAACCCCGGCTGCGTCATCTTTTTTCAATTCCCCCTCCTAGTTGCCCAAATTGTTGTTAGTTTGTAGAGCTCGTTGTTATTTACTGCTGCTCTCTCTCTGTGCTTTCGTGAGGCCCAGATATCCGCGAGCGTTGTTTTCAAGATCTGGGGAACGCCAGGGTCCTGAAGTCTAAAAATCGAGAATCTCCGTCACCTCCATGCCTCTCTACAAGTCACATTCATTGATGATCGACAAAGGACACATCCTGTCGAGATGGAGTCTTCAGTTTAAACTGATCCAAGGGGAAGTATCGGCTGAGCTCACCCGGGTGTCCAGTGTGGGGTTCAATGCTCCACACGTCACAGAAGCGAAATCAGAATGCGGGAGCCCACATCCGCTTTTGTGTCAAGGACAAAGATGGCGGCTAGCGTCTGATATATAAAGGGCGAATCATGTCCTCTCATTGACCTCCTTCTCCCACACTTCTTACATCTCTTCTCATCATCACCTAAAATTCTTGCTACTCAAACCCCTTGCTTGCTTCCAACATGTTTCCATTCCGAGAATCTCCACCACGTCGTCTCTCCTTCATAGAACAACTTGTCGACTCAACTGATGACTTCTACCGCTTTGAGGAACGTCACCCTCTAAGGTGGCACATACATGCCAGACCTTTGCTGATCCAAGACACTCACCACTTGCTGGATGAACAACCCATCAGGCGGATTCCAAGATTCTACACTCCGCGTGAGCGATCAAACCTTTCAACTCCACCACGGCTTACTCGCTCTCAGCAATCAGTGATCGCCGATTGGATTCTTGGTGAACCCACTCTTCCACGTGATCTCTTACCCTTCCGTGACTTGACCGAAATCTACCAGAAGCTTGTCAATCTACGTCGGGCCAGCAGACTACGGTCCGGAGGCATACAACTTGACGACAACGTCGAGTTCCATCAGAGATATGAGTACTTGAGGCGAGGACTTGTCAACTACAGGAATGCACTTGCATACAACTTGATTCACGACATTTGCCGTCATAACGACATTTCAAATCCATCAGATCTCGCCATCTGCAGCAGGGGCCACCTTCTACTTTTCTACCTCTTCTCGTTGAGGCTTGGCCGGGACATATTTTTGAAAGACGGTGTGATTTATACACCTCCATACGTTACTTCATACACTGGTGACCAAGGTGGCATTCTACTCTCAAACCTTGTTCCTTCTGCTGGCTACGGCTTACCACTTCTCTGTCAGCTGATAGGACTGCCTACCCCTCCGTTGTTGCCACAGCCCACTGCCTCTTCACGTCAGCTCACACTAATGGCATCATCATCGCATGTTCAATTGATCTACTACCACTTCTGCCAAATACATCATGGGTATCGACATGGATCAAGAATACCAGAATACTTGGCTTCGGAATACTACAACAAGGTGTTGTTGGATCGAGTGCTACATTTGAACGAAGTTGACCAATACCAGGCTGAGATACCCCCAGAACCTCCACCGCGTGCATGCAGAGCAGAGATCCATGAGAAGGATCTTTTACCTATCAATCTTGATCTGTGTTGTTTTGAAATTGGTCTCTTTGAAATTTCTTGGTTCCTTATGATTTATGACTCTTATGACTCTTATGACACACATTTTGATACATGCAAGGCATTCGGAACTTGTGACACTACATTATCACACATGGCTTGTTACGAATCACATTGACGACAACGTCTCGTACCAGGAAGCTATTTGTCAAAAGTCAGTTGTTGAGCTGTTCATCATGATTGAGAAGAAGGAGGGTAACATATCTCATCTTAATTTTGTGGTTTGGTGACGTGGATGATATGGATACCTTCGTCAATCAACCGTGTGCTTGGTTGTATTCTCTCTTGAACAATTGACGAGCTTTTTCCTGAAGAGGGAAACGTGGAACCACTTCAGTCACATTGTGATACTCTCCTGGTGGAATTTGGATGCTAAATGTGTTGGAAGGTCTCGAGTTGAAACTCTATGCTACGTTGTACATGAGTCTAATATTTTGAATATATCATCTCTCGAGTTTATCCCCGATTCTAAAAAGTAGTTTCAGTTGTGAATATGTCTCGTCTTCACTTTAAGGTGGAAGTTGTAGCCTCTTGGTAAGTTGGTAATTCTTCTTTCTGTGCTGGTTCAGTGTTTTGAACTACCGGGTCCGAATCGATTGGTGGAGGAGGTCCATGTGGAGGAGGTCCATGTGGAGCATCATAACTTGGGCTCAGGTCCTGGTCATAGTGAGTGTTGTCTGCATTTGCATTCTCGTTGATTGGACTGAGGATGTTGACAGACTGGTGGAGTTGACATTTGACATTTGATCCATGATCTGGTGATGAAGTGAAGACGGCATTCACAACAAGAGCAGCTTTTGTCATATCAATGTTACAGACTTTGAACGATGGGACCATAGGCGGTAAGACAAATCCACCTAATACACTTGTGATATCGACTTCATATTCGTATTCTGAGCTGGGTAATTTGCTTGGTTTGAGTTGTGACAGGCTGAGCTTTATAGGTTTGCCCCTATGTGAGAATAAGTGGAAGTAGTATCGTAACATCTGTCTGTTTACACTTGCTGTGACCACTGTTTGTCTTTGGATTCCAATTTCTAGTTGTGAGAGGTATAATACACCCATATCAGTGATTCCTTGTTTGGTCTCGTGTGTGAATGATGATGCATCTTTTTTGGAAAGGATGTGTAGTGAGATCGGTAATGTCCCTGGAATGAGTGCTTGACTTGTAGTGACGCCAAATGTGAAGTTTATTGGGTGTTTCGGGGTTCTTGAATGCCAACTCTCCTTGGACATTCCCGGGGTAGGCACCTTCAATTCCAGTGGTTTGCCAAATAGTAGATAACGTGCCTCTTGGAATTGCACTGCTTGTAATGGAGATGGACCTGGTGGTAGCAGTGTGAGAACTCTTTCCATCCTGGTGTCCACTGAGAAGAGCTTGGCCCTGTGTAGTGAGATCTTGAGTGTGTACTTCACACTGCACGAGTCATCTGGCATGAGGATCTCCTTGACACTTGGTGGAAGCGGGCATCGTAGATGTGCTTGAAGGGATTCGTTGTCCGAGAACAACTTCTGATGCCTTCCAGATTCATACTTGGATGAGTACAGATTTGCACGTCTCTTCGCCTCTGGGTCTCCACAGTGGGACGAGTGTGGGATTGTGAGGGAGAAAGGGTACGTATAATGGCCCTTCACGAGGGAGAAAGAGGGTTTCCCATTATTTGTAGCATCACGCACGTTGGGAGGCGGGAACACGGTCATAACGTCATACAGCACTTCATGGTCCGCGGTGCGTGTGTCCCTGACGGCCTCGTTTCTGTAGTTGTATCTCCACACTGTGGCTCTAGCCTTGGAATGACCCTGTAACTTAACCTGGATGTCTTTGACCTGGATGTCCTTAAAGACGGAGAGGTTGATTGTGCCTGAGATAACGTCGCCTGGAGTGTAGTACTCGGGCTCGTAGTCGAAGTCGACCTTGATTTCGTGGCTCCCGGACATTGGTTGACACTTGTCCTTTTGAACGTAATTGAATAGATAGAAAGTAGGCAAGTGTTAGTTTCTATAAAGAGGCGTAACCAGAAGAAGAAGAAGAAGAACAACAACAACAACAACAAACAATACGCAGGCGGAGCAGATTCGCGCGCGGGGGTTCCCCTCCTGGTGGTGGTGTTGGGGTACAGGGGAAACCCGTACCGACACCACTTGTGCTACAAACTATTTTCCAAATTGCATATATAGGTGGCATTTTCTGGTGTCTTATAGAAACTTCTGCTCTATTTCATCTCCCAGTATTCAATTGGAGTTGAAAGAGCCAAAATTCGGAGGTTTTAGAGCGATTTCAAGATTTCCAATTCTTTACAAGATTGCGGATGGAAATCTAGATTTGGGGGATTAAAGGTATCTTTTCATGGTAATTGGTGGACTTAATTTGAACTTCCTTTAAATCTCAATAAAACTTTGCATTAGAGGCTTCTAAATCTATTTCCAGAAGGACAGTCATGATATCTGAATCTTCCTCTATCGAATGACACCAAAAAAAGTTCTTTCAAAGGAGCCACAACCAGCCGGGTCGTACTCATAGAAAGGAGAGCTGAGTGAAATGACGGGGAAACGAGCCCTCATCACCCCCCAACTTCCACCACGAGATAACCACCACCACAACAGCGCACTTGGAACCAACACAGACAGTAACAAACCTCACTAAATCCCTACAGATAACCACAAGATGTCACGGAAGACGATGCCCGCAGAGTGGCGAGAGATAAGCGGCGCCCCTGCCAAAACTGTGCGGTTCGACTCCCTGGACCAGCGTCTGCGCAAGGACATCCACCTCGAGCGCCACCTTCAGGAGCTCCACACCGCACTGAACAAGCTGGAGAACAAGTCGTCGAAGGCTGCTGAGCACCTGTCCGCCTTGGGCAACGCGTGTGAGGCGATGTCCTGGGTGGATGAGTACAGATGATGATTTTACTACTGTTAAATGGGAGGATGAGGATGAGGATGAGGACATGGAACGACGTTAACGAGACACGAAGAGGTTCGTTGGAACCGCAATGCCACGCACTACAATAATGAGTATCTGTCAAGTAGAAGTAAACAGAGAAGCACTAATGAACCCGCAATGTAGCACCCAGCACCCGGCGCCATCCACCGCAGATGCTCCTCCATGTTCCCGAATCCCGCGACTTCTCCAGATTTTTTTCTTTTCAAACGCCACGGCCGATGATTCATCTCTCTCTTTTCTCCCCCACCACTTTTGACAGCATCTCCATCATCCATCTCCAACGTTTACAATAACCAAAGATGTCGATGGCCAAGACCCCGATGGTACGCACGTCCGGTGCCGTGCTGGGTCAACTCAGACACAACTCCTCCTCGACCTCCGCACTGGCCTACAAGCTGCTCAAGAACAAGAAGAGACCGCCTCTCCCAACGCTCGAGACGCCAAAGTGGACTGCCCAGGGTGCCGTCGCCTCCATCCTCTATGAGGCCCCATCAGAAGCCAGACTCCCAGTGAAGCAGCACGTGCTCAACTGTCTGGTCCAGAACGAGCCGGGTGTGCTCTCGCTGGTGTCCGGTACGCTCGCTGCCCGTGGCTTCAACATCGACTCGCTCGTCGTCTCCAGCACCGAGGTCCAGGATCTCTCCAGAATGACCATCGTGCTCAAGGAGAAAGATGCTGTTATTGAACAGGCCAGAAGACAGATCGAAGGTTTGGTCCCAGTGTACGCTGTGTTGGACTACACCAACTCCGAGATCATCAAGAGAGAGCTTCTCCTCGCCAGAATCTCCCTCTTGGGTCCAGAGTACTTTGAAGATTTGCTCAAGCATCACGATGACTTGTCTGCCTCCGAGGACTCCCTGGCTTCTGAGTCCCGTAACCATCCAAAGAACATGTCCGTCTCTGAGATCTTGAGACTCAAGCACGAGTACCTCGGTGCCGTTCAGCAGATTGTGGACCAGTTCCAAGGTAAGATCCTTGACATCTCCGAAAGATCATGTATCGTGGAGCTTGCCGCTAAGCCTTCAAGAATCTCTTCTTTCCTCACCTTGATGCGTCCATTTGGTATCTTGGAGGCTGCCAGATCCGGTATGATGGCACTTCCAAGAACACCACTTGCCTCTGCTGAGTCCGAGGAGGCTCCAGCTGAAGAGGTTGTCATTGATGTCTCTGACTTGCCACCTGGTTAAAGGGATTGAATGTATCCTCAGTGTCCTCTCTTTGTGGTTGCATACACTTACATCAATCAGCATTTCAATTCTTCCTGAAGGGAGATTGCACATTTTACGTCCTTTCCGTTTGGGAGATAAAACCCGACCTTTTGATCTATCTTATACATCTTTGATCTTCA